>CAUYRT010062738.1:0-49028 GCA_963574885.1 Lepilemur ruficaudatus | reverse complement strand
TTTTTTTTTTTTTGAGACAGAGTCTCCGTCTATTGCCCAAGCTGGAGTGCAATGGCGTGATCACAGCTCACTACAACCTCGAACTCCTATGCCCAAGGGATCCTCCTGCCTCAGCTTCCTGGGTAGCTGGGACTACAGGTCCATGCCAACATGCCTGGCTAAGTTTTCTATTCTTTGTAGGGACAGGGTCTCCCTCTTGCTCAGGGTGGTCTCGAACTCCTGAGCTCAAGTGATTCTCTCACCTCAGCCTCCCAAAGTGCTAGGATTATAGCCACCATGCCTGGCCGCCTCTTTCATTTTGGTCACATCCTTTTTAGCGCCTCCCCCACTCTTCTAGGGTAACTTGTTTTAAGCAGGATCCTCTTCCCCAAACATATGCTTAAGGAGAAACCACAAGGCAGTGTAGTCACGCCATTATCTGCAAATAAATGGTGGCTGGTAATGGTCACTTCATCTCCTGGATGTAGAAAATGTTTGTTATTCATAAGAAGTAAATGCTGATGTTTGGGACTTGTCTCTTTATTCAGTGTGGCATTCTCCAGGGTCAGCCTTGTGACCCCCTGACCTGTAGAAGAAAGTGGCTGGCATCCCCCACACTCAGCAGCTGTACTCCCTATCCACGGTAACAGCAGAGCTGGCCACCAACCTGTCCCTGCTGGTGATGGTAGCTCTGTGGTCCATGTGGAGAAGTCAGGGGAGAACATCACTCAGGATTCCACACCCTAGGGGCTATTCGGAAAAGTCACATGTCTGAGGAGTTATTGCCCTTTAGGGAGTCATATCAAAGAAGCTGCAGATAAAATTAGCAGGGTGTGGTGGAGTCTGCCAATAGTAAGAAAGGAAAGGGAAAGAGAAAGGGATGGAAAGGAAAAGAAAAGAAAAAAAAAAAAAAGAAAGAATGAAAGAGGAGGGGAGGGGCAGGTTCACCAAGCCTATCTATTTAGTGAATGACATTTTCAAGAAAAGAATTGCAACCTGCAATCAGATTACATTTTATGGGGGTTTGGAGAGGGGAACTTGTATACTCAGGAATAAAACCTGGACCAGAGGGTGGGGCAGAACTGGAGTGAGAGCTCTCTTGCAACTGATGTAGCATCGACCAGCAGTTTCATCCAACACTCACACCACGTTTTGATCATAGCCACAGGATAACTAGCCAATTCCTCTCCAGAGGAACAACAGCCATGGCAAGATGACATTCTTGAATATTCATTTTGCATGTGCCAGGCAGTGTATCAAGTGCTTAGAATACATTACTATAAATCCTCAAGACAAACCCACTTGCTCCCTCCAGGAACACAGCCATGTACCTCCTCAGGGCCAGGCGCTGTGCTGGACACAAGTGACAAGAGCAGGCCACAAAACACAAGGTGTCTGCCTTCACGGAGCTCAGATTCTACTAGGGAAGCAGATCTTTGAAACCTTGGGGCAAGCAAAGATTTCTTAGAGAAAAACAGAAATCATAACCATAAAAGGAAAAATTGATAAACTGGACTTCAAAATTAAAAACTTCTTTGATCAAAAGCTAAGTAAAGATACATAGATAAACAGAATACAGAACCCAGAAATAGACCCATACAGATGCGGTCATAGGATTTTAGACAAAAGTGCAAAGACAATTCAATGGAAAAAGGGTAATCCTTCAACAAATGGTGCTAGAGCAATGAGACTCAACATATCAAAAAAAGAACCTCAATCCTCAGGGAAATACAAGTCAAAAACTGCAATGAGATAGCACCTCACACCCATTAGGATGGCCAGTGTCAAAAAAAACCCCAGAAAATAAGTGTTGGCAAGGATGTGGAGAAATTGGAACTCTCGCGCACTGTTGGTAGGAATGTAAAATGTTGTAGTCACTATGGAAGACAGGGTGGAAGTTCCTCAAAAAATTAAAAATAGACTTACCATTATGATCAAGCAATTGCATTTCTGGGTATACCCTAAACAATTGAAAGCAAGGTCTAAAAGAGATATCTGTACATTCATGTTCCTAGCAGCATTATTCACAATAGCCAAGAGGTGGAAGGGAAGCAACTCAACTGCCCACTGATGAGTGAATGGATAAACAAAATGTGGTATATACATACAATGGAATATAATTCAGCCTTTAAAAGTTTTTCTTTTTTTTTTTTTAATTGAGACAGGGTTTCCTTGTGTTGCCCAGGCTACAATGCAGTGGCATCATCATGGCTCACTGTAACCTCAAGCTCCTGGGCTCAAGTGATCCTCCCACCCTAGCCTCCTAAGCAGCAGGGATTACAGGCTTGAGTCACCAAACCTAGCCAAAAAAGTTGTTCTTATACATGCTACAACATGTATAAACCTTGAGGTCATTATGCAAGTGAAACAAGCCCAACATAAAAAGACAAGTACTGTATGAGTCCACTTACATGGTATCTAAAGCAATCAAGCTCTTAGAAACAGGAAGTAGAATGGTGGCTAGAGGGAGGGGAAAAAAGGGGAGTCATCGTTCCATAGGTATTGAGTTTCAGTTTTGCAAACTGCAAATGTTCTAGAGATCTGTTGCACAAGGTACATATGGTTAACACTACTGAACTACATACTTAAACACAGTTAAGATGGTATATTTTATGTTTTTATTAAATTTAAATATCTGGAGTGGCAGTGGGGTCACCTAACACTCAAAAGCACACAAAAAATATGGAGGGATTTTAAAGCCCTAAGAGTAATATTAAAACTGAACAAAGTGCTCCTGCAAGAAAGTAAGACTGGAAATTGGAGGCATCTAAAAGGAGACTGAGCCTCAGGCCCAGCCATGGCAGGTAGCTCTGCCCCACCCCCCCCACCCGTAAGCTGGAGGGGGGGGGGTCCAAACTCTAGTGCACATGTGAATCACCACAGGGAGCTATCTATGCTCACAAAAGCCACATCTTTTCATTATGGGCTCCTCAAAGAATGTTCACAGAAAACATTTACAGCCTGAATGCTTCATTTCATACAATTAATTCAAAACCTAAATCAAGAGCAAGGTTCAACACACCAAAAACTATATCTAAAAAGTGGAGTTAGGGTTAGGGTTAACTAATCTATTACACGCTCTGCTAAGTGCTTAGCAGAGTGCCTGATGCTTAGAAATGGGGGTGGGTGGAGTGATGAGGACAATGACAGCAGTGGCTAAGGACGAGGCTGAGACTACAGGACAGGCAGGGAGGGAGGGGAGAGGTGCTCAGATCCTGGCAAGCTGAGTGCAAGGCTTCCTGTGGGCATTCAATTGGACACAGCAGCAAGAAGAGGGCAGCTGACACTGAGAAGTTGGGGCTGTGGTTATGGGAAGAAGACAAGAAAAGGAGGGCAGGGAGGTTCAAGTTAAAAAGGGAGGAGGAGAATGACAGAGGAGCAAAGAGAAAGAATTGCGATAATGAAGTATCTCTTAAAGTTGTTCATTCTGTTGACAACCTACAAGATAAAACAGAAAAAAAAAAGCTGTGCAATATCAGATCATGGTTTCAAATACCAGCTCCACCACTTATGAGCTGTGTGACTCTGGCCAAGTCACTTATTCTCCCAAGTTCTGTTTCTTCATCTGTAAAATAAGGTTAATATGAGCACCTGCTTCCTTTAAAAAGGCATCATATCTCATGCTACAATTATAAAGTAGGAATATACAACAGCGTTTAGCTAGAATTTTACAAGGCTGTTTTTCTGTGTGTGTTCTAATCATTTTTAGGGTTACTCTCTATCTTTTTTCTGTTAAGTAGTATGAGTTTTACATTTAGTTATATGAACTTTTTCCTTCTAAAATATCTTTTTCTGATCTTTTACATTCATGAATATATTGTAAGCAATAATACATTCACATGGTTCAAAATACACAAGGTCTACACCAAAGGAGGTGACACTAAGGCAAAATTATTAATAAGCCTCCCAAGCTTCTGGAAACACATTCATTATTTTCACTGCCATCACAGTATGGTGAGATCACAGGGAGGGGCCACTAGCTGGCCTGAACTGGTTGCCCAGGTCCAAACTGCTCATAGGCATGGTGGCTCATGGCTCTAATCCCAGCACTTTGGGAGGCTGAGGTGAGAGGACTGCTTGATCCCAAGAGTTTAAGGTTACAGTAAGCTCTACAGCCTGTGTGACAGGGCAAGACTCCATTTCAAAAAAAATAAATAAAAATTTGAAAAATAGCTGTCAATTGTGTCTACACAAGATGCTGGTGGATCCAGAACCATGAATACCAGAGAGCCTTGACCCAGTGAAAAGATGCCTGCGCCTTAGGCAGGAGGCATCAGATGCCACCATCACTCACTTAGCTCCCCTGCCACAGTTTTTTCATATTATTTTGGAGTCATGGTGCAAAGCATGTAGCTCAAGAAGGCAGTCTCAGGTTTCCTGCTCCTGCCTTTACTTAAAAGCTAAGAGATGCCACTAGGCAAGCTAATTGTCCTCCCTGGGCTTCAGCGGCCTAATCTCTAAAAGCAGACCTATTGCCTGCCTCACTGACGACCCCCTATGGTTGCAGAAAGGGTGTGCACAGCTACACCCAGACTCCTGGGCTGAGCTTGGCCCCTGTTTCAGACAACACCCCCAACACCACACACCCAAAGACTATCAGAGCATGAGCCCATGCGAAATACAACTGGTGACGGAGGGTAGAATTGAGAGCCTATTAAACAAACCAACAAGCTCACAGAATGTCAGAACTTGGGCCCAAACGACCCTTGGACATCAAAGTCCTCCATTTTTAATCTCTAAGAAGAAATTAAAACAAAAGAGTGATTTGAAAATATTTTTGACAAAACTAGGTCAACCAGGTCTCCGGACTCTAAGAAATGAAAACTAATTCTTTTTGAATATTTATTATCGCAAAATAATTTTTAAAAAAACTTTTTTTATTTTTTATCTTCTTTTCTGTAATTTTTTCTTAAATTTAAAAATTTTGCAGAATTTCTAACTTTTATTTTTTTTCATGAAAAAATGCTGACTGATTAAATAAACTTTTTATTCTTGAATAATTTCAGATTTATAGAAAAGTTCTGGCCAGACATGGTGGCTCACATCTGTAATCCCAGCACTTTGGGAAGCTGAGGTGGGAGGACCACCTCAGGCCAGAAGTTTGAGACCATCCTGGGCAACATAGCAAGATCCTGTCTCTACAGAAAATTAAAAAAAATTAGCCGGCCATGTCTGGTGCATGCCTGTAGTCTTAGTTGCTCAGGAGGCTAAGGTGGGAGGATCATTTGAGACCCTGGAAGTTCAAGGTTGCAGTGAGCTACATTCATGGTACTACACTCCAGCTTGGGCAACAGAGTAAAACCCTGTCTCTAAAAAAAAATAAAATTTCTAAAAAATTAAAAAACAAAACAGAATGAACTTACACAGGCATAGACACACAGATGCAAGCATGTAAGCACACCCAGACAGCCACCCTCTGAACCCCCTTCTTGGCTAGACTGAAAGGACCTAGTAGCAGCACATCCTAATAGCTGGCAATGAATACACTTACCACCAAGATCTTGGTTTCCATATACCATTTCCCACTAAAAGGAACCAGTGCTCTGTGGAAAAATGCCCCACTCCAGGATAGAGCAGGAAGGTACCAGACGGGCCTAGTAATAAGGAACATTCAAAGGACACATGTTCCCATCCTCAGGGGCCAGTTTTGAAGGGGTTTCACCTTGTCAAATCAATCATAACATAAGCATCAAAATGAACAATGACAGTAACAGGTTAGGTCATTAAAGATGAAATGTCTGATTTCAAATCAAAAGTGTAGTTTATTATATCTCAAGCAAGAAGCAGTACAGTTAATCAAAGTATGCACCCCAATTATTGACACAGTTTTGCCATCTTGTTTTTTGAGACAGAGTCTCACTCTGGTGCCCAGGCTAGAGTGCAGTGGCGTCAGCCTAGCTCACAGCAACCTCAAACTCTTGGGCTCAAGTGATCCTCCTGCCTCAGCCTCCTCCGAGTAGCTGGGACTACAGGTATGCGCCACCAAGCCCAGCTAATTTTTTTTTATACACATATATTTTTTAGTTGTTTGGCTAATTTCTTTCTACTTTTAGTAGAGATGGGGTCTCGCTCTTGCTCAGGCTGGTCTCAAACTCCTGAGCTCAAACGATCCTCCTGCCTTGGCTTCCCAGAGTGCTAGGATTATAGGCATGAGCCACCATGCCCGGCCAATTTTGCCATTTTAATGGTAGCTTCTTTATGCCAGCACTGAAGAAGCCTGGAGAGTGAAAGGCATTTCCCACAGCTTGTTGAAAATGGAATATTTTTCCTTGCAAGAAGTGGTCCAAAGCCTAGAAGAAGTGGTGGTCAGTTGGTGCAAGGTCTGGGGAATACAATGGATGACAGAGAGTTTCCAAGTCCAGCCTCTGTAGTTTGAGCAGCGCTGTTTGTGCGACATGTGGTGGAACACTGTCTTGGGAGAAGATCGGCCTGTGTCTCTTAACCGATAACCGATCTCGGCTGCTTAATTGCAAGCATCCTCATCATTTCATCCAGTTGGCTGCAGTAGACATCTGCTATAATGGACTGACCAGGTTTCATGAAGCTGTAGTGGATAATACCAGCACTGGATCAAACAGACACCATTAGCTTTTTTGAATGAATATTTGGTTTCAGACTGTGTTTCTACACTTCATCTCTATTCAACCATTGTGCCAAATGCTTGCAATTGTCAGAAAGAATCCATTTTTCATCACACATAACAATGTGGCGTAGAAATAATTCACCTTTATGTTGTGACAGCAAAGAAAGGCAAGCTTCAAGACGATTTCTCTTCTGATGCTCATTTAATTCATGCAGAACCCATCTATCCAGCTTCTTTACCTCGCCCATTTGTTTCAGATGGTCCAGTATTGTTGGAATAGTAACATCAAACCTTGCTGCTAATGCACGTGTAGACTGAGATGGATTCACTTCCGCTACAGCTTTCAGCTCATCTTATCCACCTTGGTCTCAGGTCACCCATGTGGCTCATTTGCAAGATTAAAATCACCAGAATGCAACTTCACAAACCACTGGCATTAATTAGCCACATCTTTCCCAAACACTTCATTGATATTTCGTGCTGTCTGTGCTACACTGGTTCGATGACAGAACTCATATTTGAAAATAACATGAATTTTTGACTTATCCATGGTTTCACAAAAATTGCTCTAAAAAAAATTTGAAAGATAAACAAGCCAAAAAGTGCATTTGAAAGACTGAGGATGTACCTTCACAATAAAATAAAACAAGAAGTGTCAAAGTGAAATGTCAGAGATATTAACTGCCAAACGTAGTACTTAAGGAAAACGGACATTCCATATTTAATAACCTAATAACACACTGAATTAAAAAAAGAAGACTCCATGAGTTTCTATTGATGCTGAAAAGATGAAAAGGGAAAAAAAGCTCTATTTTATAGAAGAAGAAAGAATAATAAGAGAAAATCACCATTTAGCAACCATCATAGCAGTAACTGATTCAGGCAAGAATTATCTATCAGTGGATGTTTAAAACCACTGGGCAAAGCTCTCTCTCTCCTCACAGAGTACTTGGCCAACCACAAAGGCAGAAAAGCACCCATACAGTAAAGAATTCCAGTAGACACCTACCTGACCAAATGGTCAAAGCTAACGTCACCATTACTGGGACAAGCTGACGGCAGGTGTCTCCTGACAGGATGCACTGAGGACTCTATTGCTCCTTCCAAAAAGCCATTGACTGAATCTTATCACAAGAGAACAATCTGCTAAACCCAAAATGAAGAATATTCTATGAAAGGACTGGCCTGACTCTTTTTTAAAAAGTTCATGCCACCAAAGACAAAGAAAGCTAGGGAGCTGTTTCAGATTTTAAAAGATTAAACACATGTCACAATTAAATGCAACAAATGATCCCAGGTGGAGTCTGATCTGGGGGAAAAATGTTGTAAATGGGACAACTAGCAAATGAGGATATGGATATTATTATATATATTAAAATAGTATTAAACTTTCTCAATTTAGGAGAATGGCCTTACTCTTAGGAAATATAAATTGAATGACACTTAGAAATGAAGGGTTCATGATATCTGCAACTTAGTTTAAACTAGTTCTGCAAAAAATGCTGTGTTGTGCATACAGAGGGTGAGAAACTGAAAGGGCAAGTGCAAATGTACGCTAGGTCAAATGCTAACAACCGGTGAACTCAGGTGAACTGTATGCAGGGAAGGTCATGGTACTATTCTTGCAACTGTTCCGTCCTGTCAGTTTGAAATGTTTTCAAAGTAAAAAGATTTTTTTAAAAAGAATGAGGTAAAGTTATATATACTGATCTACAAAGATATCCAAAACACGCTGTTAAATGAAATATTAATTTGTATAGAGAATTCTTTATACAAATTTTATTTTATTATGTAAAATATTCTATGTATGAATGTTTATAAATGTGGAAAAAAAATTTTCCCTGTTGGGCTCTCTGTGCACCCCATAGCTCCCCACGCCGGTCTGCGCCGGCATCCTTCCTGTGGATAGGGTGGAGAGAGGAATCCTAGAGCTTCTCTCACTGCCAGGAGTGGCCAACAAACCACTGAGAGCTGCAGCAAAGGCCTGCCACGGCCCCAAATGAGCCTCCAGCCCTTTCAGGTCCTCTTATTCTATCTTCTAAGATCACAAACAAGGGTCTGTAGCTAAACTAACCTATCTATGGACCCTAAGAGGCAGTCAGTGGACCAGGCAGCAGACCCGGTTAAATGGAAGCGTGTGGCCCAGTCCTAGCAACTCTAGTTTCCTGCTGACCACCCCTGTGCCAACCTTCTGGGACACTCTCTGCCCCTTGTCCAGTGGCCTGGCCAGCCCCAAGTTCTCCACAGCTATGAACTCCTAAAGGTTTCCCAGAGAATGAGACTTCTGATGCAGGGGGAGAGCAGAGTCTACCTGAGGACACACTCAGTCCAGCATACCCGCCAGGGATCTGCCCTCAGCTCTCAGCTCCTGTCCGACAGCTGAATTGGAAGACATATGACAAGCTGACCAAACTGATGGCTGGCTGCCAGAAATCAGCTGGAAGTTAGCCTACAGGAGGGACCTGAAAGGGCCAGGGGCACTAATTTAGGATGGCAACCAACCCAGGGAGACTAAAGCAATGGCTATGCCAAGCAGAGCAAGGAGAGAAGGCCAAGAAGCGAGCATGAGTGAGATGCTCACTGCTCACTGGAAGTGAGATGCAGCCCGTGCACCCAGCCAGCTCTCAACTAAGACCTGCACTGTGCGATGACCTGGGGACAGTCTGGCCACATCCTGCCACAGGGAGCAGTACAGTTCTCAAGCCTATGTGCCATGCAAGTGCATCAGAGGAACAGCCCCCCACTGGCTTCCTGGGGCCGCTCACTCCAGGAGCCCCTCAACACCTCCACCCCAGGCTGGGTGGCTAGTGAACTTCAGTGAGGACCTATGTTGGTGATAAGCCTCGCCTATTCTCAACTCTCAATCCAGCTCACATCGCAGGAGCAAGCTCCCCCTGGGTGAGGCCCAGGCCAGCTGGCTCTGCAGCATGCCCCCGCCCCGGTCCCCTCATCCTCCAAAGGCGTTTTTGCAAGATGACCACGAGGCCCTCATACTCCTCGCCTCTCCCATTAGGGGCAGTCACAAGGCCTGCTGGCTAAGGGAGTTGCTGCTCTTTATATCAAAATATAAATAGCCATTTGTGCATTTGTTCAATAACTGATTTCTGAGTGCCCACTCTGTGCCTGAGCAGGCCCAGGGGACACAGCATGAATGGGACAAAGAGAAAAGCGTGTCAGTCTGAACAATCCTAGCCCTGTCCAAAGCACTGTGGCTGTCTGGGGCTCTTTGCAATCACACATGCTCCCTCTGGTCCCACGGGAACAGCTAAGATGCACAAGCACTCGCCACGCACCAGACACTGCAGAATCACCGTGCTCTGCTGCCTCCTGGAGGGAGCCCTCTCCGGATACACGACCTCGCCACACACAGTCTTGTGGATAGGTTCAGGGGGTTCCCTGGACTCCCTGATGCCCCTCTGTGGATAACACTAACAGTTGGCTTGATGAAGCATTTGCTTATATTAGACACTTTTTAGAACTTTGTACTTACCCATTTTTATCCTCACGACAACTCCGTGAAGTTCTATTATGATGCCCATGTGCCAGATGAGGAAATGGAGGCACAGAGAAGTCACAGAGTGAGCAGTGAAACAGACTGGACCCCAGGCAGTGTGGCTCTAGGGTCCACACTCTTAAGCCACTACCCTCAGCTGCCTGCCCCAACACGGATGAGCAGTGTCAATCTAACCCCAGCCACTCCTTCCACTGTCAGCTCACTGGAGGCAAAGCCAGACCAGCACGTTCCTGCCTCCCAAGTTGGGGCCCAGAACAGTGAGGTCCACAGCTCGCTGCACTCCAGCCAGTCGCCAGTCGCCCTTCCAAGGCCCACCATGTCCACACTGACAGGACACACAGCCCCACTTGGACAAGATGGACTGGTTTTCACCAAACCTCCCAAGGCAACTGGTAAATCACACCAGAAACAAAAATACAGCTATCACATAATTATCATACTCCAATCCAACACGTTACTCTGTTCAGAGCACTGCTGACCCCCAACTGTTCTCTTAAGATTACCAACCTGTGCCAGGCGTGGTGGCTCACGCCTGTAATCCTAGCATCTGGGAGGCCGAGGCAGGCGGATCGCTCAAGGTCAGGAGTTCGAAACCAGCCTGAGCAAGAGCGAGACCCCGTTTCTACTATAAACAGAAAGAAATTAATTGGCCAACTAAAAATATATAGAAAAAATTAGCCGGGCATGGTGGCACATGCCTATAGTCCCAGCTACTTGGGAGGCTGAGGCAGAAGGATTGCTTGAGCCCAGGAGTTTGAGGTTGCTGTGAGCTAGGCTGACGCCACGGCACTCACTCTAGCCCGGGCAACACAGTGAGACTCTGTCTCTGAAAAAAAAAAAAAAAAAAGATTACCAACCTGCTCTGCAGACTGGCAGGGAAAGAGGATGGTCGCTAAATCCTCAGCCTCCAAACATAAAAGCACATGTGATGAGGGAACAATCTAGCAGCACCCTAAGGAAAAGACATTTAATCAGTCATGGGCTTTCTATTACCTCCAAAATAGTGTCACTAACTCATTCCACTTAGAGCCAAGAAATTACAAAATGCAAATCAGGTCCTTCCCGATGTCAAGGACCAAGAGGGACCAAGGAACTTCCTGCCAGTTAAAGGCTCAGGTCCAGCAGGGTAGGGTCAACAACTAGGTCACCTGCCATCACTGCTTAGAGGACATACCCACTACCAGATCACCTCTCACCACTGCTGAGAAGACACACGCAGAGCTAGATGACCTCCCATCATAGCTAAGAGGACAAGCGCACAACCACATCACCTGCCATTACTACTAAGAGGACATAATCTGTCAGTACTTCAGAAGTACCCAGGGAGGAAGGAGTGAGGACAGTGCCTGTGAGCTGGGCCTGGGAGGCCTAACAGCAGCAGTCTTCATTCCTTAGACAAGAACCACCGACTCAAATTATAAACCTGCCATGCAGTGTGACACCAACTTGCCTCCACCTGAGCTGACCTGAGCTTTAACCACAGCGCTTCTTGTGCCTTCAAGACCTTCACAGTGACACGGGGCTTTTGCATGTAACCGATGTTAGTGGGACAATGGGTGGGGCTAAAGAGGTGCCACCTCCTACCCTCTGCAATGGCTGATGCGTTCAACGGTAAAGGGCCATAATGTATGTAACTTACTCTCAAGTAGTTCAGGAAAAAAAACACTGAATGTGAGTACATATCTATGTGCATACACAGGTGCGCACATACGGGCGGGGGCGGTGGATAAGGCACATAAGGCAATATGCCAACAGTGGGAAGTCTGAGTAAAGGATATACAGGCTCTGTCCCTCGGATGGGAGTATTCAGAGGGAAAAGGGTTCCATACCCCCACCTACAGGAGCCCTGGGACCCATCAGGGGACAGAGGCAGCCTGGGGTCCACAGCTGGGGTTAAGGAAACTGTTCAAAGCATAATGTGAACTTCTCCTGTGGCCAGGGCTGAACACACACAGGTAGAGCGGACAGGGCCCCAGCCAAGGGTGCATGATGGGGAGACAAGCCAGATTTCTAGGACTCAAATCTCATCTCAGCCACTTACCTTTATGAGCGCTGTGTATTTGTTTCCCAATCTGTAAAATGGGGCTAACAACAGCATCTACCAGGGACCTCCTGGGAGTTAATACATATGTTGGTGCTTAGAACAGTGCCTGACATGTCATCCTCAATCAACCAAGATCAAACATGCATTTAAAAAGAAACTTTGGCAAAAAGTCAAGTCCAGCACGCATGTGCTGCCCCCATTCAGCGAAAGGCCTCACACCCTTCTCTGCGCTAGAAAGGAACCCAAACTGGGTTGGCCCTGTCCTCACGGACCCTACGGGGCAGAAGTCAGAAGTCACTCTCCCTGCCTGCCTCCCTCTGGAGAGGCAGGTTCTGGCTGTTGCCCTCCTCACACCCAAGCATGGTTCTAAAGCTAAGACCTCCACAGAAAGAATGCTGACTAAGACCAGAGAAGCCCCTTTTCCTCACAAGCACCAGCCAGGCAGACCAATGCCTGGCACTCTCAGGAAAGACACAGGGTGGACGTATGAAGAGGCACAGATGAGCACACTGCCAACACCCACCTTCACAGCCCAACCAAGGTTTGCAGGGCAACTCAAGACACCATCAGGGCAGCTGCAAAGTTCTCAATGTTGAGAGTCATGTTATCAAAAGGATAACTTTGCTTCCTCCACCAAAGCCACCCCCACCCATGGCCCACTCAGACCTCAGTGTGAGATCCCCTGTGAAGCCCTCCACCACTTCAAAGATGCAAACAGATGGCCACCTCCTCCACCAGCCTCTGGGCTCCCACACTAGGTAGCATTGAAAACACAGGAGCATAATGACTGAGCTGCACCTGGCGTCTGCTTCCACGTCCCGCACTCCTAAAGGAAGAGGGGGTTTGTTCTCTTCATTTTAACACGCCTAGTGATGGGCAGGCAGTGAGCACTCACAGGCACTTTCTCCACTGCTGCTGGCCAGCTAGTAGGATATGTGAACAGACTGGCAAGGGAAAAGGAATAGGGGACATCAGTCACCTCTGTTATCCAGCCTGCAGATGCTGGACCTAAAACCAGAAGTGCTCCAAAGAAAACAAGCACAATATACAGCTTCACGTGTAAGCCCAGTGACCTCATCTGCAAAACTGGGACCCAGGAACCAGACCAGGACACGTTTTGTAAAGAATTTAATCACAAGAACCCACAAACCCACTGGCTCTGACCTCCAAGACCCTATAGAATACCCTCCTCCACAGGTGGCCCTTTTCCTGGTTTCTGTTCCTACCAAGGCCACCCCACAACCAGTTATCTTGCTGCCAGAGAGCAGCCAAAAGCAGTGAGCAACCAGCTGTACTTGGGGAGCCCAAAGAAGAATCACTAAGTCTGTCCAGGTTGAGCATGGGCCCAGGGCGTTGGCCACCAGGTAGACTCTGGGGAGGAGGCAGACATTCCATGCAGGTGAAAAATGCACAGGTTTGAGAGGTGCATTGTGTCTGGGTTCCGAGGGCCCTGGCTAGGACACAGCGGAAGGATGCACGCCGCAGTGCTCCCACAGGCAGGCTTGACAATGCTCACAGAAGACGACCTGGGCACTTCTGCCTTCATGGCACCCTTCCTTCATCAAGAAATACTGAGAATCATACTTTTTCACTGTGTTGGTACACTGGTGACGGTATTAATACATATATATTAAAATATTTTCCTTGAAAATATTAAAAGTCCACTTTTTTCTTTCTTAAAAGAAATAAAACGCTTTTGCGGGGCCCCTAAAAGTAGCCTGGGCCTGGGATTCCCACGCCTAATGTATAAATTGGCCCTGCACTGGGGGAGAGTGGGGGTGTTGTTTGGTTTTCTTCGTACAGTTCAGGGGAAGAGAGGTGCACCCGAAATAGGTAAAGGGGCTTTTGGTCGCCATGGTTCTGATTTGCAACACAGACATGAACACATAAGCTCCAAGAGGAGTTCCAAAAGCATTTAATCCGTCCTCGAGTATTCGCAGCGCTCCTAAGCGCCAGGTGAAGCAGCGGGGTCTCTGGCCCCGGATGCCCCGCACACGACGATACGCATCCTCTGGGCTGGCTGAGCTGAGGACCTCTCCAACGCAAGGCCACACTGAATGCCACAAACCCACACGGCCACCGCCGTCCAGCCGAAATGCTTCCAGGGCTGAAAGGCTGGCATCAGGCCACTGTTGGGCAGACGCCTGTGAAACCAGGTGCCTCCGCGAGCTGCTCTCGGCCCTTAGCCCTGCAGCCCGATCCCGACCCAAAGCATGCAGCGCTGCGCGGGCGCGGACGCGGGCCTGGGCAGCGACCGCGACCACAGAGCCACACGGCTTCCAGGGCGCTCCGAGCTGTTAAGTCCGGTCCGCGCCAGCTGGGGACGCCCGGCGAGCCGTCTCGGGCGCGTCCCCGCCGAGATCCCGCAAGTGAAAGAGGTCGCGGGGCGACCCCCGACCCGCCCACCGCCCCGCCCGCGCCCCTGACCCGCCGCCCCCACCGCGCTGCGCACCTGGCCGCAGCGGCTCGGTGACGGTGAGCACGAGCAGGAAGAGCAGCAGGAAGGCACCGCTGTCTGCCTTGGGCACCATTTATCCTCCGTTCATCGTCCGGGGCGGCCGCGTAACCTCGCGGGGAGGCCGGACCGGGCCGGGCTGAGGGTCGGGGGGGGCCGGGCTGAGGGTCAAGGGGACCGGGCCGGGGCTGGCCGCGGAGAGGCGGTGGGCGAGGGCTCCGGCTGGGCCGCGGCAGGACTGGACGGCAGCGAGGCCGCGCTGCGGGCTCGCGCGCACGCTCAACGGCAACCCCAAGTTCCGGCTCCAGCTCCGCGCAAGATGGCGGCTGTCCTGCTCGGCTCCGCGACGCCCCGCCTACCGCCCGTGACGCGGGCACAGACCAATCAGCGCCGAGGCGGGGGGCGGGGCCTAGGGGCGGCCGAGCCCGAAAGGGGCGAGGCCTAAGGGCGGGACGGCGGGGGAGTGGGGGGGCGGGGAATGACGGGCGGGCCCAAGGGGGAAGGCGGGACTATAAGGAGTGAGGCGTACCATTGGCTAGACAGAGAGGTGGGGCTCGGGGCGGAGCCTGAGCGGCAAGGCCTCCAGAGGGCCTGGGGGGCGGTCCCAGGACGTGGGACGGGGCCACGGGGCGGGGCCACAATGACGGACACTGAAAGGGGCGGGGTGGGGACGGCGCGCAGCGAGACTGAAGGGCTGGGGAGCCGACCCAAGGACCCGAAGGGTCTTCGCACCTGCAGGCCTGGTACGGTCAGCGGCTCAAGAGTGCGCCCTAAAGTGGTCTTTAGAAGCGCGACCACTGGAAGAGGGAGGAAGCAAACTAGAAGGCCTGGACGTGCTGGGGATGCAGAAAGGTCAACACTGTAAGGGACAGGCAGGTGTGGCTCCCTCCCCCCACACACAACTGATAGTGTTTCAAACTCATGAGGAAATGGCCTAAGGGAGTGTCACCCAGGAGAGCTGGCAGGAAAGGCCAGATCCTAGGGACACTGTGGAACACAGCTGGCCTCCCACCCCCCGCCCCAGGAAGGACCTGCCTCACAGTGGGGGAGGGGAAAGGCCGCATCTGCAGCGAGCAGAGATGAGGCTAAGCGGACCTGGGAACGATGCTCCAAGTACCCACCTGGCACCTGTCATCACAATAGAGTGACGTGGGAAGGGAGACAGAGCGTCCTCAGCACAGGGAAGAAGCAAGCTGTCCAGAGGAAGGACCATGAGCAGCGTACACGGGCCTGGCAGTGGGCGGTCAGAGCTCGGGAAGAAGGTGAAGTCTGGGAGCACAGAAATGGGGAGGGCCAGGGCTCGTGGGACCTCCAGCCCCACCGCCCCACTCCTGAGCAGGAGAGCCTCCCTCCTGAGGGTCCCTTCTCAAATTATCCTAAATTGAGTGTGTCTTCTGTTTCCTGCTGGGACCACCGCCCTGGATTTCCTGAAATGCCCTGGTTTGCAAGAATTACCAACATGTCCCCCACAGCCCCGTCCGACCTCAGGTCCCAGCCAAGCACAAGGCCACTCTCGATTATCCTTAGTCTGCTCTAGTCCACTGGCCAACCTTCCAGGGTTCTGAGACCAAGCGGCTGAGGCCAGAGCCTCATTCCCCCAGGGCACTCCTCCTTTGTGACTTCACCCACTGAAGTCACCTGGGAGACAATGCTGAATGTTCCATCCCCAGAGTCTTGGCCTCTCGGAGGCAGGGACAGCAGGCCCTGCCAGCCTAGAGGACGCTCTGTCCACAGTGTCAATGAGGACGCCGCTGGCCCATGTCCCGCAGGGATGTAGAGGGCAGCCTCAGAGGCACTGGGCACTCCCGGCACCATGGATGATGCTGCCGTCCTCAAGCGACGAGGCTACATCATGGGGATAAATTTGGGAGAGGGCTCATATGCAAAAGTCAAATCTGCTTACTCTGAGCGCCTGAAGTTCAACGTAGCGGTCAAGATCATCGACCGCAAGAAAGCCCCCACGGACTACTTGGAGAAATTCCTTCCCCGGGAAATTGAAATTCTGGCCATGCTAAACCACCGCTCCATTGTTAAGACCTACGAGATCTTTGAGACATCAGATGGCAAGGTCTATATCGTCATGGAGCTCGGGGTCCAGGGTGACCTCCTCGAGTTCATCAAAACCCGGGGAGCCCTGCAAGAGGATGATGCTCGAAAGAAGTTCTACCAGCTCTCCTCGGCCATCAAGTACTGCCACGACCTGGACGTCGTCCACCGCGACCTCAAGTGTGAGAACCTTCTCCTCGACAAGGACTTCAACATCAAGCTGTCCGACTTTGGCTTTTCCAAGCGCTGCCTGCGGGACGACGGTGGCCGACTGGTATTAAGCAAGACTTTCTGTGGGTCGGCGGCATACGCAGCCCCTGAGGTGCTGCAGGGCATCCCCTACCAGCCCAAGGTGTATGACATCTGGAGCCTGGGCGTGATCCTCTACATAATGGTCTGTGGCTCCATGCCCTACGACGACTCCAACATCAAGAGGATGCTGCGCATCCAGAAGGAGCACCGCGTCAACTTCCCACGTTCCAAGCACCTGACCAGCGAGTGCAAGGACCTCATCTACCACATGCTCCAGCCCGATGTCAACCGGCGGTTGCACATCGACGAGATCCTCAGCCACTGCTGGGTGCAGCCCAAGGCACGGGGCCTGTCCTCTGCAGCCATCAACAAAGAGGGGGAGAGCTCCCGGGTCACAGAGTCCTCAGGGCCCCCTGAGCCCAACTCTGAGAAGAAGTCTGCCACCAAGCTGGAGCCTCAGGAAGAGGCACAGCCTGAGGCACAACCCGAGACAACACCCGAGGAGGAGGCAGTGCCAAAGCCTAGGTATTCGGAGACCCAGGGCTTGACCGCTGAGCAGTCGGCCAGGGAGACAGAGGAAGAGCCCCCTCCACAGCCTCCAGAGACACACACCTAGTGAGCCTCTCGCGGCCCAGGGGGCCAGCAGGAATGAGGCAGAGCTCTCGGCTTCAAGCCTGAGCTAGAGAGAAGTCAAGGGATGAACGAGCCAGAGAAGGAAGACAGTCCCGGATGAGCCGCTATTTTCGTCAGTTTCTTCTCCTTCCCTTTGAACTTGGTAACCCATATGGCTCAAGAAGCAATAAATCACTATATTAGTGCAGACCCCAAGGTGAATGTCTTTGCCCTGGTTTCCCACTTGGATTGCACGTCAGTTCCTCACTCACTTGGGAAAACACATCTCAGAGTGCCCAGCCCAGACTGACCTCAGGCAGCTGCACTAGAGGTCCCCAGTTAGGGGTTGGGGGTGGGAGACCTGGAGGGGCAGGGACCAGAGCCAGGAGCCGAGTGAGGAACCCACAGCTTTGAGGGGGACACCCCTGAGTGCCATGCTGGGGTGGGGAGGACAGGACTGAGAAGGGCGCTGAGGTAGGCTGGGAGAGCTGGCTCTGTCTGCAGGTGGGGTGGAGGGTCTGCGCAGACCCGCCCTCTCCAGCCCTACAAGGCTGCCAGTGGGGGTCAGGGAGAGGCTGCTGAGGGGAGACAGATAGCGTCTCAGCCCCAGCCCCACCCCCAAGCTCCCCAACCTGCTGGGTGGCTCATTTTTTCTGCTGTGTCCACCACAGGTTCTCCCATGTCCAGCCAGCACCCAGTTTTCAACAGTGCCGAGTTACCCCATCCTGTGGTCATTCCCCAGTCTGGGAGGAGCAGATGGCCTGGGTGTGACTCCACAGTCCTCTGTGGCCTTGACCACATCCCATTCCCCTTGAGTCCCAACCTGTCACCAGGAGTGACATCCCTGCCAGAGCTGAGAAGCTGACAGCTTCTCAGTGGGACAGGACAGGGGTCCTCACAACATGTGCCCCACCCAGGCTGTCTCAGGCAGTCCTCATCTCACCGCGTGGCCTTTCTCTTCACCTTATTCTGGACGACTTCATGCGGGCGTCAGGGTTCCACACAAAGGACAAGCGCTTTCAAACTCAGCACTCCCCTGGCCTGGCGCTCTCTCGGATGACCCCAATGCCCAGTCCCCGGGGAGAAGTGCGGCCCAGTCAGGGCCTGGGCTTCCCCTCCTGGGAGCCCTCCCTACACCCAGCCTACCTGTCCGCTCAGCTTCTCCCTCCCATCACCTCCCACAGAGGCCAGAGCAGCCCCGTCTGGTTCCCACTACCCATGGGAAGGACCCCAGGCCTGGCCCCCTCCTGCGGCCTTGTCCTTCCCCAGTGGCCTCCCAGTGCCAGCCCTCCCCGCCGCACCCTCTCACGCACATGGGCCGAATCATACTGGGGACTCACCCCTGCACACTCTGGCCATCTCTCCAGGCTCAGCGAGGGGCCACATCCCCACTAAACTTGCTGGGGTTCCCTGCGGTGCTCAACAGTCCTACTGCGCGCTATGCAGCTGGCCTGTGCGTGCCCAGCGTCTGCGCACAGAACAGGCCCTGAGTAGCACTGGCAGGGCCACCCTGTTTCTTGTGGTGAAGTGGGATCCCAGAGCACGAGGCTGGCTGGGGGGCCATCCTGAAGGGTGGCTCACATGGGCCTCTGTGCTCCCTGTGGGCCCACAGTGGTCCCTGGAACAGGGGTGGGAGCCTGAGCCGGAGGCCGGGGGGCTGCAGGAGGAGCGCCTGCCATGTGCTCTGCGGGGGAAAAGCAGGGTGGGCAACCTGTCTTGAGTCGCTGTCCAGAGCAGCAGGCCCAGGTGGCCTCCTCCACAGGTGGCCTCACCATGCTGGGCAACTCCTGTGGCTGCTCAACCCACTGGGCTCAGCTCTGGCTCGGACCCCTTCAGTGACCCTCAGAGGCATTAGGATCTCTCCATAGCCTGTCCATGCTCCTGCCATGCTGCAACCCAGCAGGCCATCACATGCAGTAGCCATCCTCATCCTCCTCTGCCTGGCTAGTTCCTCAGACAACTCAGCCTTCCCTGGCCTCCCCAAGTCCAATCCCCCAGTTCTGTCCTCACAGTTCCATGACCCCCTGCGTCACAGCACAGCCACCATCATGCACACACACTTGCTGGGCTCTGGGAAGGCGCCAGCTGTCTCTGGTGCATCAGCACACCCCAGCACCTAGAGCAGCCCCTGCCGTGGGATGAACAGTAAGCAGGTGCCCACTTTACAAAAGCAAGCGCAACTCACAGGAGGTGGATTTCCCAGAACATGCAGGTTCCGGCCCACAGGACCGTGACACTGAGAGCAAGCCTGGAGCTCCCCAGCTCCGATCCAACCCCCTCCCCCGAACACGCCAGGAGTCCCAGCCCCGCCTGCACACCCTGGATGAAGCCTCCTGCTCCACACCCTGGCAGCTCTGCTTGTGCAATGCTGACACCTGCCCCAAGAACCAGAGAGGCCATGCTGTCCTGGACAAAGACAGGGTGTGAGGAAGCACAATGCACAACAAAGGGAGAACAAGTCAGTGGAGTCAGCCAAGAAAGCAGATATGCAGAGACACCCACATAGAACATCTGAGGTCACAAGGAAGGGGTGGGGAGGGGTACCATGCTCCTGGGTCTAGGACTGCTAGCACAGTGCCCAGGAGAAAGGAATGCATCAAGCTAAAACTATCAAACATGGATGCCATAAAGAGCTCAGATGGGACTTGGGGAGGCTGTCGCCATGGGCCCACCCTAAGCCTCTCAGCCAGGCACCCTGACTTCGGCTGCCCTGCTCCTGCAATCTTCCCCAGAACCTTCCAGACACGGGGCATGCCCTGTGCACTCCAGAGATGTGTGCATCACATGTCCCACCCCTCTTGTCAACCCGGGCAGCCTGCTGATCCTCTGCACCTGGCTCCAACATCACATCCTCTTTGAAACCTTCTATGATCACCCTCTCATTAACACAGATCTTCCTCCCACTCCCCCTGAACACAGAGCCCACAGCTGCCTGTCCTGGCAGCTCCCTGTGGGCCCAGATCCCTGTGAGGGACGACACGTGAACATCAGGGCTTCCCAAGTTCCGAAGGAAACATGTATACGACACCACCTTTTCCAAAACAAAAATCCACACAGGCCCTGAAAAGGACATTCATGTTGTTTCCAGACGCAAAGGCAGCGTGAAGAGGCAAGGGGCGTGCCACGCCAGGGTTCCAGCAGGACTGCTGCCTGCTCCCCACAGAGGTCCAGTGTGGTGCGATTCAGGACTCCTCCCCACCCAGGCGCTTGCTCTGGTGGCCTGGGTGCTGCCCCTACCCGTCCCCGGCACCAAGGCTTTGCCTCTCACTTGCCGGCGCACCAGACCCAGGCTCACCCTTCACCGCCTCCCTCTGCTCCCCGGAGGCTGCCCTGGCCCAGCCCCCCTCTCACCCCAAAGCTGATTCTCTTCTCTGCCAGTGACCATCTTAAAACACAACTTGGATTATCTCTCCTCCTGTCCCGCACTTTGCGATGGCTGCCCTTTCACAGAAAAAGCCGCAGCGTTCTCCTCCACTTCCCTGCTGACTTGTACTCCTCGGCTGTTCTCAGAACAGCCCTCTCACCTCCTGGGCTCTCTCCTGCCTGAGTGCCTCACCTGGTCCTCCACCTGAGGGAAGCCCCATCCCACCCCTGGGAACATGCGCCTTCCTGTCCTGGACCCTGGGCACCCAGCCGCCATGCATTGCATCCCCGACCACGACCTGCCACCTACACGCACGCCCCTGTTCGCTAGAGCAACAGCGACTCACCTGCCCAGTTCTCTACCCTAAGGACCTGCCAGTTCCTGCTCCCAAACACTGAGCAGCTTTCGTCCACCAGGCTTCGCACCACTGCCAGCCCAGGCCAAGGCTGGCCCTCCCAGGCAGGCACTGCTGGGTCCCAAGCGCACGAGCCCTGGAGGGGCTTCTCTGCACACCCCAAAGAAGCTGCAGGAAACGGACGCAACACAGGGTCAGCCCCCAAGACCAGCGGAAGGAAACAGGCTTGGGGCTGGCACTCTGGCCGGATGTGGGCCACCTCCCCTCAGGCCCAACATGTGACAGGGAAGCCACAGTCAGCAGGAAGAGCAGAGAGGGTTACCACAGTCCCCAATGCCAGTTTCCTTCCAGCGGGCAGAGAGTAGGTGCTCCTGCCAGGCCAGCCTGGCTTCCAGGGTTCCAGGGGCCCTGTTCCCCCCAGCCCAGACCCCACACCTAGCAGCTTGGCTTTATGACTTCATTCGCTGAAGTCACCCAGAGACAATGCAGAGCGTTCCACCCCTGCAAGTCCAGGCCCAGCCCAGCACACGCCTGTCCACAGTGTGAATGAGGACGATGCCTGCCGGCCCACGCTGGCGGGGGATGTAGAGGGCAGCGGCACCGGCCGCTCCTGGCATCATGGATGATGCCACGGTCCTAAGGAAGAAGGGTTACATCGTGGGCATCAATCTTGGCAAAGGCTCCTATGCAAAAGTCAAATCCGCCTACTCTGAGCGCCTCAAGTTCAATGTGGCGGTCAAGATCATCGACCGCAAGAAAACGCCCACGGACTTTGTAGAGAGATTCCTTCCGCGGGAGATGGACATCCTGGCAACCGTCAACCACCGCTCAATCATCAAGACCTACGAGATCTTCGAGACGTCTGACGGGCGGATCTACATCGTCATGGAACTTGGCGTCCAGGGCGACCTCCTCGAATTCATCAAGTGCCGGGGAGCCCTGCACGAGGACGTGGCGCGCAAGATGTTCCGCCAGCTCTCTTCGGCCGTCAAGTACTGCCACGACATGGACGTCGTCCACCGTGACCTCAAGTGTGAGAACCTTCTCCTCGACAAGGACTTCAACATCAAGCTGTCCGACTTCGGCTTCTCCAAGCGCTGCCTGCGGGATGGCAGCGGCCGCATCATCCTCAGCAAGACCTTCTGCGGGTCGGCGGCGTACGCGGCCCCCGAGGTGCTGCAGGGCATCCCCTACCAGCCCAAGGTTTATGACATCTGGAGCCTGGGTGTGATCCTCTACATAATGGTCTGTGGCTCCATGCCCTACGATGACTCCGACATCAAGAAGATGCTGCGCATCCAGAAGGAGCACCGTGTGGACTTCCCGCGCTCCAAGAACCTGACCGGCGAGTGCAAGGACCTCATCTACCGCATGCTCCAGCCCGATGTCAACCGGCGGCTGCACATCGACGAGATCCTCAGCCACTCGTGGCTGCAGCCCCCCAAGCCCAAAGCCATGTCTTCTGCCTCCTTTAAGAGGGAGGGGGAGGGCAAGTACCGGGTTGAGTACAAGCTGGACACCCGGCCGGGCTCGAAGCCTGACCACCGGCCTGAGCACAAGCTGGGGGCCAAAACCCAGCACCGGCTGCTGGTGGTGCCAGAGAACGAGGACAGGATGGAGGACAGGCTGGCCGAGACCTCCAGGGCCAAAGACCATCACATCTCCGGAGCCGAGGTGGGGAAAGCGAGCACCCAGCAGTAATGAGGGCCGGGGGCAGTGGCGTGAGGTTTGCACCCCCGTAAACTAAGTAGGCAGGTAGGAGCTGAAGAAGGCACAGGGGCAAGGAACAAGTAAAATTCGTCAATTAAACCACTATTTTGATTACGTTCTATTAGCTTTCTTCCACTTAGTAGCAAAGACATTACTTACTGACCACCAAATAAACCACAAAGTGTATACAAGCATCCAGAGTGCCCGGTGAGGAGTCTTTTTCTCTGGGACTCAGCCTACTGCCCTCCCTGTTGCGCGGGTGTCTCCAGCGTAGGGGTCCAGGGAGCGGTGTTAAGGCACAGGCAGACTCACGGCAAGGCCTCGAAGGCAGGAGAGGACCTCTGCCACGTCCACCGCCAGGCCCGATGGGCCCCAGGGCCAGCCAGCTCCACGTCCTGGCCCACGCAGTGCAGCCCTCTCTACCCTCATCCACTCCCAGTCAGTGCCTGCTCAGTGGCCTCCTCTCCTATCCCAGGGGACGTCTGCCCCTCACCTCTTCTGCCCCATCCCCCAGGGGCAACCCCAGCTGAGACTGTTCACCCACCACCCCCCAACCTGCTCTGTGGCCCTGCAAGCCACTCAGCAGCCCTGGCCAGTCTCTCCTGCTGCTTGTTCGGTCACACACGGCTCCCCACACACTGCAGCCAAGTGCTCTAGGCAGCCAGCCCTGGACAGCGCCCCCCTACTCCCCTCACACCCCAGACCTCCCCCTCCCCACTTCCTGGGGGCTCCCTTCATAAGAAAGCCCACCCTTTTCTGTGGGGACAAGCACCAAAAGCCCCACCTTTCCCACCCTTGACAGTCCCAGCCTGGGGCCCAGCCTCACCTGAGCCCCCAGGGCATGCCCAGGCTTGCAGGAGCTCACTGTGGAGGGGCACAGGTTAGCAGGGCCCCAGGTACGTGTCAGGCCCCGGACGGGCCTCCCAAGCACATCAGCACTTACGGAGGGGGCAAGAAGACCACCTAGTGCAGGGCTGGTGCACTCAACGCAGGAAGGACTCTGGTGTGAGCAAGGGCCAGATGTGCTCCCAAGCATCGCGAGCCCCCTGTCACCCAGAGGGCATAATCTGTGACCTCCACTTGAGACCTGAAACAACCAGCCTGGGAGCAGACCATGGTCGTGGGCTCAACGGGCCCTCCACCTCTGTGGGAAGCAGATTCTGGGCCTAGCCGGCCACCAGCCTCCTAAGGGCGAGGCACCCACACCCTCAGCCCGTGCTGAGTGGGTCTCCGTGGAGCCTGCCCATTTCTGTACGCTGTGGCCCGGGCCATGGTTACCCATGGGCTCCTGCTGCTGGGATGACGACAAGGCTATGCCTGCTGCAGCAGGTGTGCAGAGGGGCAGGAAGGTGCCCAGTTCCAAGTCAGCCCCCACGCAGCCCTATAACTGGCCAACTGTGCAGGGCAGGCCTGGCTGGGAGGCTGAGGACCTAAGGGGCTCAATTCCCAGGCGCTCCACCCTCCCTCAGAGGAGCAGAGAGCACCGGGTGCGCATGCGAGCTCAGCTCAGACGGCAGGTTCCAGGTGCCGCAGAAATACCGCCGGAGTCCCCTAGCCCTCCCAAGGCCACCCCACCCGAAGCTTTCTCCCCTGGGGGACCCTCACTTAAGGCTCCAAGTCCTGAGACATGATGCAGGCCTCATGACAACCCCACAGCCTATGTGGGGAATTGGACGGAAAGGCTGCCCTGCCAGACAGTGCCAGCTGCCCTTTAATGACAGTTCAGGAATCGGGGGGTTAAACAGAAAACAGTTTTGGCAAGGACCCAAGGTACGGGGTGGGTACGGCACCTTTCTCCTGCGGTTCCTGCAATGGGCGACCACTTTTGGCCCGGGCCTGGGTCTCCAGAAGGCTAGAGTCCTCTGCTGGGTAGACAGCTGCCCTGCAGTCTCCACAAAGTGTCCACGGGCCCAGCCCGGGCCTGGCTCTAGAAGAAGTCCGAGGCTTTGCGCCGGGCGGGCAGCTGCAGCAGGTTGTCTGTGATGGAGGCTGGGTCCAGCGTGAGGGGGGTGCGCGCGGCAGAGGCTGGGACGGGTGTGCTCGTGGGGGTCTGCAGTCCGCTGGCTGGGGTCTTGAGGTGGGTCGATCGTGCTGGGGATGGCGTGTAGCTGGCCCTCAGGGCCCGATCTGTGTACTTGCTGGCCGTCCTACTCACAAGGCGCTGCAGGGCTGGAGACATGGCTGGGCTGAGGCCTTTGGGGGTGAGGCTGGGGTGGAGGGATGGGCGGGAGGCAGAGTTAGGTGGCTGGGTGCTGAGAGCAGCAGACCCTCCCTTGGCCCTGGGAAGAGCCCGGGCAGATGTGTCACTCTGAGCTGAGGAGGACAGCACTGAATGGCAGTGAGGCCAAACTTGAGGTGCATCCCTTGGGGGAGGCTGGGGTGGACCCCAGACCTCTGAGAATTGGGGTCCTCACTCCTCTCCAAGGGGAATAATGACACTCTCCACAGGGCTGACAGGAGCTCATAGTGGGACCACAGACCTACACAGGCCTAAGGGTGCCTCTTAGGGATGGGCCCAGGAGAAGATGGAGAAAAGAGAAGCTGGAGGGGGACCCAGTGTCCTGGTTCATGTCAGGCCATGCTATGGATCAGAGAAGTGGCAGACCTGTCCCGGACTCTGCCCTGCAGGCCACGTGTCTGCAATGCCAGGGACAGTGCCAAGCAGGAGTGGGGCAGAGACACTCTCCACTCAGCCCAGGGCCAGGCCACCCCTCACCTGGCCAGGTTCTCCGTCACTCTCCGTAAGGCCTCCTGCTTCTTGGCCCGGTTCTTCGCAGCAGCCTCATTGGCCATCTTCAGCCCCAGCCGCTCCCTGCGGCCCGGCTCTAAGATCTACAAGGCAGCAGGTGTGTGGGTGGCCTATGGCAGCCCTGCCATGAGCCAGGCAGTCCTTTACACAGAGGGCCACTGCTGTGGGCACCAGTATCTCCTCATGGCCTCCACAATCCCCACAATCCTGTCACTTCCTCCTAAGCCCTAGAAAGCCCCTCACCTCGCCGGCCCGCCCACCTACCCAGGCCTGGCACTCACTATCTGTCCTCAAGCTCCTCCCAAAGGCAGGCCTACCAAGTCAGGAGCCTCTGACATCTTTCAGGAAAAAAGAGCATCTTGCCGTTTCCGTGCTTGCTAGAGTGAACACCTGTCTTTTTTCACCTTCTGTATTTCTTTCAAGAACTTCCCACACATATCCATGGCCTATTTTTCTCTCAATGAGCTCATCGGGGAGTTTTTGTTGTTGTTACTCACAGTAGCTTCACCTGTGTCAAGTAAATTAAACTATGCCGTGCACATTTCTTTTCAGTTATTTGCTTTACTTTTTTTTTTTTTTAACTTCCTGCCAAACTAGAAGCTATTTTTCTTACCTCAAGCAATTTTCCCACCTCAGCAGCCTCCCAGAGCACTAGGATTACAGGCGAGAGCCACCGTGCCTGGCCTGCTTTACTTTTATGACATTTTCTGCTATATTGAAGTTTGTCATTTTTGTGTAGGTATAACTTTGTGATTTCTTCCTTACTTAAAATCAGACTAGGTTGGGCACAGTGGCTGGTGTCTATAATCCTAGCACTCTGGGAGGCTAAGGTGGGAGGATCGCTTGAGCCCAGCAGTTCAAGACCAGCCTGAGCAAGAGTGAGACCCCATCTGTACAAAAAATACAAAAATTAGCCGAGTATAGCGGCGCGCACCTCTAGTCCCAGCCACTTGGGAAGCTGAGGTAGGAGGATCGTTTGAGCCCAGGAGTTTGGAGTTCCAGTGAGTTAGGCTGATGCCACTGCACTCTAGCCCGGGTGACAGAGTGAGACTCTGTCTCAAAAAAAAAAAAAAAAAAAAAAAAGCCCAGGCATGGTGACACATGCCTGTAATCCTAGCACTCTGGGAGGCCAAGGCAGGATCGCTCAAGCTCAGGAGTTCGAAACCAGCCTGAGCAAGAGCCAGACCCTGTCTCCACTAAAAATAGAAAGAAATTAATTGGCCAACTAAAAATATATAGAGAAAAAATTAGCCAGGCATGGTGGCACATGCCTATAGTCCCAGCTACTCGGGAGGCTGAGGCAGAAGGATCGGTTGGGCCTGGAGTTTGAGGTTGCTGTGAGCTAGGCTCCGGGCAACAGAGTGAGACTCTGTTTCAAAAAACAAAAACAAAACAAAACAAAAAAAAAAACCAGACAAAATATTTGCCATTATTTTCTGCTAGTTGTTTTATGGTTATTCTTTTTACCTGTAACCTTCCACCTTTCTGGAACGTACTCTGCTATACGCGTCAAGGACCAAGCTTACTTCATTTCCAAATGCTCTGCTTCTCAACACAATTTGAATCGCCATCTTTCTCAGACCCTAAATTCTTTTATTTCTAAAGGCCTCCCTGTGTGGTGCCACTGGTCTTTCCCTAGGGTAGTTTGTAGAGGTAATGCACATCTAGACAGAACGTGGGCAGAAGTTTGGGCACGTTGGTGCTAAAACCTGTCTGGGATGCAAGGATAACCAAGACAAACCTGGGAGAGAGAACAAAGAGGCGGCTCTGCTGTCAAATCTGAGCACAACATAAGGCCCTGATGCTTTGGCTGTGCCCCGGTCCTGGAACCCAGGCCAACAGAAAAGGGGAAAAGTCCTGAAATAAACCGTAAGCCACGTCACAATTTAGGGTCCAGAGACAGGACAGTGCACTCCTCAAGTGTGTGATAAAGTTTGTGGTTTTCTTTACAAAAGCTAAGTTATTTCTAGTTGTTCTAAATTTCTATTGCTCCATGAGTGAACTCTCTTTGTCCACTGCAATTCAAACACTGATCACTGCCAGTGTTTAAATGAACGAACTGCCTGGAGATGAGCTCCTGTCTGGCCACCTGCCCTGGCCTCCTGGTCATACCACACACGCTACCTCTCCTGGCATTCTTTCTCAAAGCAGAGGATGTGATCCCACACCCTTGGTTTCTGCAAACACAAACCTCTGCCTTTTGGACCTCTCAGCATTCCAGAGTCAGCACAGGCAGGGGCCCAGCTCCCTGACAGTGGGACATGCATGCTCCCAAGTTCTGTGCACATCCCTCCTTTCCAAACCATACCAGTCACTCAGCTTCCCCAAAAAACTCCCTGTAGGCAGAGCATCTCATCATCTCAACAATTCTCCAGGGCCAGCCAATTTCTTTATGACATCTGCCATCCAGCTTCCCTTTGCTGCTTGGCACTTAGGGGCCACCTCTACACATCCCTGCCTGGTCACATCTGACCTGGCCCGTGAAGAGTCCCTCTTGCTTGCTCCAGGCCTTGAATACCCCACTCGGATCACTCCTACAATACTGGGCTTAAGCCACACAGGCTGGTGTGTCCCTAATTGCATTTTGTAACCAGAGGCCTTCCTCTGCAAGCACACAGCCACATCCCACAGCCAGGGCTCCTGGCCTCTCTGTGACATCTCACCCCATCTATGAACAGCCCCCAGCCTTCAGGCTCTAGGGGTACCCAGGCCACTGCCTGCCTTGGTGCCTCAGCCCCTACTCCACCAAATCCATCCATGGCACCCCCATCCAGCCGTGTCTGTCTTCAGCACCCCAGCATTCAGAAGTGCCAGCGCGCTGCCCTGTCAGCTGAGGTCCCATCTGTGGCCCTCAGTCCTGAGCCACAGGCACTCAGGGTCCAGCAGGCACCCACACTGAGACCCACCCTGCCCCTCCTTACCACAACTGACCTTGAAGGCTGGGCCTGGTGTCCTGTCCACGTAGGGGGTTTCTGATCCTTCGACTCGCAAGGGTGTGTTCTCAACCTCCCCCCAGGTCATTAGCGGGGACTCGTTCACACCTGCAGACGGAGAGCCCACACCCACCTCAGGCCAGAGCACCAGAGCCAGGCCATCCTCCCAGCCGCAGCCAGTTCACCCCATGTGGGTCCCAGCCAACATCAAGGCCAGCAGCTGGCCCTCTCTCCTTCCCCCGGACACCGGAACCCTGGCACCTCCTTCCTCTGAGAGGGAAATGCAAAGGTCACAGTGGGCCCAAGGCAGGTACAGGCCCCTGCAGCCATGTGCTCAGCCTGAATAGCTTCCTGGAAGCTCCAAACCTCCTAGAACTCCTAGCAAAATGGCACCTCCACATACCCTAGCCTATGTCACAGCAACAAGTACCCGAGAGCACAGAGACCAGTGTTAAGGGGAATGGAGGACGCCCACACACACCACGGGACCATCCAAGTCTCGCTAGCCTGTTGGAGGAGACTCAGACCCAGAGCCTCTCCACCCCACAGAGCTCTCTGGACTTAGGTCTGTAAGCACTGTGCACACAGCACCCCACCTGCTGACACAGCGGTAAGCACCAAAAGAGAACACATGAGCCAGGACGTCTCAGGTTGGGTCTGCCTGAGAGAGTCCAGCACTCCCACAGCCCCAGCCAGCCTGGGCATCTGCCTCTCAGGGGCCCAAAGTCCAGCTCTGTCCTTGCACATAGGACATTAGGTTCCTGAGTCACATAAGGCATAAGAAAGACCAGGTGGACAGCCAGGAGTGGCCAGCTGATAGCCCACCTCCCCCTAGGCAGTCCCAGCAGTGGGCCCACTTGCCAGGAGCGCGCTTCTCACCAGGAGCAGGAGAAGGGGTGGCAACAAATCCGAATCCGCCCACTCGGGGGGACTCCTGAGGGATCAGCTCCTTCCCGTCAGGGCCCACCTTGCCCTGTTTGTGCTGGAACAAGCAGAGAGACAAGCATCAGGGGAGCCGGAGTGCTCTCTCCCCAGCTGGCTGATGGACAGATGCACAGGAACATGCTGGAAACACTTTCCCTCCTCAGGGCAAAGCCAGGGCTCTGGGGCTGGCAGCTGCCTTGGAGAAAGAGGGAGGACTCCCTCACTCCCACCCCCCTCAAAAGACCTTAAGGCTGTCAGAATGGGCACCAAGCAAGGGACACCTTCTCCTCCCATCCGGGGCAGTGCCAGGCCCTCAGCTCAGCACCCCACCCCGGCTACTTCCGGAGGGTACTGACTTCAGGCCCCTGCGGGGGCAACACTGACAAAAAGACCTGTGCTCTAGTCTCTTCCTGCTTCCCACCCTTCAATCCCACAACCACACAGTCACTATCAGAGAACACCCATTCATCTTGCTTTGAGGCTCGGAAAACCTCTGCCTTCTACCACCCCAAACACTCTCTCACCCCAGCTCACCCCCAGGGGCTTGCTGACTTCCCTGCCTGCCCACCGTCTACCCCACAGCCCTGCCTGGTGTGTGGGCATGGGCATGGCTGGACTGGGTTGGCCCCCACCATCAAGGGAGCTGGCACAGACCTAGACCCACAGACCATGTCTGGCCAAGACAGTGCCCAGTGGAACCCCACATGGGCCAAGAAAAGACCCTGCCACACAGGGCCCCAAATACTTCCACCCACTGAGCTCCACCAAGCCCAAGGAAATCAAAGAGGCTGTGCCTGCCCCAGCCAGCACTGCCACACTTAGCCCCATGTGGCCCTGCCAGCCCACTGCACACCTGGGCATTGAGGGCAGCCGCCTGCTGGAGCTGGCACCTGCTCAGAGCCTGGCTGAAGGGGTCCCGAAGGAAGCGTGTGTTCTTATGCACCACCTGTCGGGGCTTCTTAAACAGCTGCTCTTCCTCAGGGACACCTGGCAGACAAAGCAGAGATGTAGCAGGTGTCAGTGGGGTAGGCAGGCCCCACCTCAGCCCAGAGCCCAGCGGCCTGAGGGACAGGAGCAGGCTCACTCTCCCAGCCAAGTCACTCCTGCTGAACAGAAGCATTGAGCTGAGCTCAGACCGAGACTGCAGCTGGAGAGAGCCTCACTCCCCTGTCGACCTTGACCAGACTAGGACATCTCCGAGGCCCAGATTGCAAGTGGGCATGTACGTATGCCCTGAAGGCTGACTCGAACTCAGAGCCAGACATACATGGCTCCATCCTGCACCTCCCCACCGAGCTGCCGGGCCCTGCCCACTCACCCTCGGGGTAGTACATGAGGGAGTTCTTGGCCTTGTACTTCCAGGTCTCCACGCCCGCCTGGCTGCTCTCGACAGCTTGATGCTCTGCTGATGGCAGCTCAAGATTATCCTTCTGCCTCTGCAATTACGTGGGGAAAACTGATGGTCAGAGATGCCCCCAGGCACTGTGCCTGTGGCTCCCCCCACACCAACTAAGAGTGCCCATGCCCCGATGCCCCAGGAATACCTTCTCAAACTCCTCCTCAGCCTGGTAGAGCCAAGCGTGGCGTGCCCGGCTCTTCTCCTTGGCCACCTCCATGATCTCCTGGAAGGAGGCATTGTCCTCACTTGTGTAGCGGCTCAGGAAGACGTCCAGGCTCGGCAGCCGCTCCTTCTTCTCCTCCTCACCAGCCTCTCCTGCTCAGGGGTTTACAGGTGGGGGAAACACAGACCACAAACCTCGCTTTGTAGTCAGGGAAGACCAGCATGTCCAGCCCCAGGAGTCATACCACCCTCCAAGCATGACTGGAATCCTGACCCCTGGGCCTGGCTTCTGTCCATGAGAGACCCCACTACCAAAGGACTCCTCGTAGGGGCAGGATCAGCCCACCCTGACGGCCCAGGGAGCCCTCGGCTTGCACCCTGCAGTCACCTGGCCAGCTCCGCTCACCTGCTGGGCACCGAGGGGAAATATGTAATCTGATTCAGATGTGGGGGTGGGGGGAGTAGAGCAATCCAGGCATCAGAGCAAGAGTTCATGACCATAAGTAGGCTCCTCCCCAACCAAAACTATGCTTAGGCTGTAGGATCTACCTCCAAAGCCCCCAGGGCTCTCCCTCCCTCTCTGGGATTTCCTAACCCTAACCACTCTTCCCTCACGGTACTTGTACTAAAGGTGGGTGGTTGTACTAAAGGTGGGTGGCACTTTTCCCTAAGTGTCTGGATCTGCCAGCTAGCAGACACAGACGCCATATGACCCAGTGCTCCAGATGGGGCCTCACAACCCCAGCTACCCTCTGCCACCCCTGCCACCATGGCAAGTGGTACCCTGCTGAGGTGGCATCCTGGTGCTGTGTGCAGTGATGCAAACCCCAGTGAGGACATCTGGAGGATGGCTTTTTCTTTCATTCTAGGGACAGTCTTGACCGACCACCTGCTACATTCCAGACTGTGCACAAAGTACAGTGGCTACAAATTCAACACCTGGGGTCAGAAAGATGAGGATCCAAACCCCATTTCACCACTGACCATCTAGGACACCTACGGAAGTTACTGCCTTCCTGAGTCTCAGGTTCCCAGCCTGTAAACGTGACAATGGTACCCACCACTTGGATTATGAAAACGATTCCTATATTTACTGACATGTAAGGTGTGAAGGTATAAAAAGAACCTGCAAATTGCAGGGACTCACAAGCCACATTTCAATAAAGAATCAAGGTCCAAGGACAACAACAAGGACAGAGTTAATGATAGAAAGAATCAGACTGCAAAGCAGGAAACATCACATTGTGTGAACACACAGCACATCTGTGCTAGTATATCATACTGTAGACTAGAATCCAGTAAAAAATAATATCCTGTCCATCTCATCTGCTGACAAATCAATTGACCACAGCATGCAATACACTTATATTCAACAAGACTCAGATGCCCTTTCCTAAAAAGGCTCCCTCATAAAGTCAGGGTGTTATCAGGTACACCTGTGTGTCGTACACCCCAGTAAACATATCGAAAAAGACAACAAGTTCATCTGTTCTACGTATATTTGTCAAAGGCCCACAACACCTATGCACTATTCCAGGTGCAGAGCATACAAACAGAGGCAAGTAGATCTCTGTTCTTGTGGAAGGGATGCTAATTAGGGAGAGAAATGATACACAAATAAAATTGCTTTTTATGAAATGTCACATCCTGCATTAAAAAAATAAAGCCAGGTTGGAAGCCAGAGGGCACTGGGGTGCTGTGGCTTTGCACTGGGAGATCAGGGAAGATTTCCCTGAACAAGCAACATCTGAGCAGAGACCTGAAGGAAGAGAAGTAATCAGCCATGCCATTATCTGGGGAAAGTGATCGACATGGAAGAAACAAAGGTAGAGACCCTGAGGCATCTTCAGGAGACAGTGAGGAAAGAAGCCTTCCAATGCCCATGAAGGCCACAGGACAGGGGCTGGCGCACAGCGAGCAGGCGAGAGAGGTGGTGAGATTCCCAGTCCACAGAGGCCAACCACATTTGGGTGCTGGACCCCGATCTTCTGCCCCCTAGATCAGTGCTCTTTGACCTCACAGGTTGCTGTTTAGGCAAAGAGACCCCTCAGGAACAAGATGTGACCTGCAGTCCTCCAGTCCACCCCCTCAGGGCCTCACAGGCTAAGATTCCCAGGCAATCCTGACCGTGTGACCAAGAGGGAGCTCTCACTCACCATCCTCCAAGCCTTGGCCTCGGGGCCTGGGCTTGCTGCCCACCACTCCAGTGCCTGTGTGTACCTCAGGGGTTTCAAATGTGGCTGGCGTCACATCTGGGGTACAAAAAGGGGGTACATTTTAGAGCGAGCCTGAGGCAACACTTCAGCAGGCTTTCCCCTCTCTGCCACGCACAGGGTGCTCTTACAGGGTGGCGGGGGTTCTCGGGACATCTTGCCCAGGGCAGAACCAAACTTTATGGCAATCTGGCGCATCCGTTCCAAGTCTCCATTCTCCTCGGCCTCCAAGTACTCCTTCTGGGCCTGCAGCTTCTCCACATCAGGAAAGAAATCCCTCTGGATAACTGTCTGGAGGCCCTGCCAGGAGAGATCAGAACAAAAGTCAGAGCTGCTATCTGGGCACCCCTGCCTCACAGTCTACTGCTGTATATACCACAGCCCTCACTGAACCTCCTTCAACATCTGTTTTCCACAGTAATTGGAGCTTGCTTGAGGGAACCTGGGGGCACTTTCTAGCGAAGTTCAACACTCCATGTGGTGGCCACACCGCAACCTCTAACAATACTAAGTCCTCCTGTGATGTCCATGAAACCCTTCTCTTTCCCTTCGCTAACTGGTCTTTCTTACTCTTCTTTACTGGCTACACTTTCACACCAGCTAAACCAATGAGTGCTGCCACCTTCATTCCACCTGTGACCTTCTACTTCCAATCTAAACCCATTTCCTGAGTGACTTCAGCCAGTCACCATCACCACCAGTTGAGATTCCCCAGTATGGACCTCCATCCAGACCTTGCTCCTGAGCTGCAAATCTGTGCACCCAGCAGTCTACTAAACCCACCGTTTGTATATCCCAAAGGCGTCCCAAATTTAACCAGTGAAAACCAAACTGACTTTCTCCAACCCTCGTGCCAGCTCCTGGATACTTGCGGTAGGACCAACACCTACTTCCAGGGGCGATAGAGGGCCACTCACTCAAGATGCCGCCACAATCGCCCTCTTTCCAGGACCCCTGTTACCGCTCTCTAGAAAGCCCTCTTTGCCACCACCCTTCCAGTTTGTCAAACTCCTACTCAAAAGAAAACCTTATTTCCCTAACCCCCATCCCATTCAAACCGAGGCGCTCCCCATGTCCCCACCACACTGCTAGAACCTCCCCCATACAGGACACCTCCCTTGCACTGTTTACTCGGCTCTTGGGGCCGTCCACACCCCAAGGGCAGGGACTCCGGCTGTTCCACTTCCACGACGAGAAGGCAGTGCCAAGACTCGAGAGAAGGGACCCAAGAGGAGCGCGAGGCGGGGGAGGGACCAGAACATCGCCAGCGTCCACACCGAGGTCGTACCTCGATATACTCTTCCTCATCTAGGACCCGTTGCTTGCTCGTTGCAGCCCCAGGCTCCCCAGTGGCGCGCTTCCTACAGGGACCGGACCCGGCGGGGAGCAACTGGGCCGGGACGGATGCGCCCGGCGTCTCCATCGCTATCGCAGGACCGCTCGGGCAGCGCAGGCGCGTCACAGGGTCGGGCGGGCGGGACTGCACCATTTGCGCAGGCGCCTCCAACAATTGGCCAATAAGAGAAGCTGCATATTTCTGACGCAAGCGCGCACTTTGTACTGACGTCACTAACAGCCCTAGTCCTTTTGCGAGTTGTAGTCCTCGTCCTGCTCAGCGCTATTCGTGCGTGTCTGGGTTGTGGACACGAGGGGGCGCTCTGGTAGACCGTGAGGATCGCGCTAATAGAAATTCCAGCACTATGGAATCCAAACGCCTTGGAAATCCAATTTCTGTCAAGTAAATAATCACTGTGTATGCGTCAATATTATAATATTTGTTAAAAACTCCCGAAAATTTGATTATATGTGCGTTTCAAACTTTATGGAAAAGAACCCTAAGACAATTCTTTCTTGGCAGTTATCTAACAAAAGATTTAAAAAAAAGAAGAAGAAAGAAAAGAAAGAACAATTCGGTGATTCAATAAAGAAACGTCTCCATAAAGATTATTAGGCCCCTGAATGCCAGAGTGGGCTTCCTAGGAGAGAGTTGATTCTCACTGAAGTGGACCAAAAAATTGCCTAAGCATTTTTCAGAAATTTTTTCCCAAAAAGAGGTTATGAATTATGTCAAACAAATAAGTTCTGCCCCGGAACAATTAAGTGCAATTTTGCTTTTACAATATGCAAACATCCATTCCCTGGGGACTCCATGGTGTTTTTTTTTTTTTTTTTTTTTTTTTTTGCTCTTGAAAAGAGGACAGTTCAATGAGGAAGGCAAAGACACGCATTAGAGAATCATCCCACACACAGGTGTAAAATTGCAGCTGTGTCAGCGCAAGAAAAGAGTGTGAACTTAGCGGGGGAAGTCAGGGAATGTGTCCCCAGGCAGATCCAAAAGATGAAAAACAGGCCCCCATCTGAGGGAAGAGTATGTGCAAAGGTCTGGTGGCAGGAGGGAGCAAGGCAAGTTCCAAAGACCTTTGACCTCACACAAGGGTGAGGTGTGAGATGAGGGGCAGAGCCAGGCTACACAGATGGGTCATGGTGAGGAGTTTTGTCTTTATTCCGTCTTTATTCTGAATGAAAGAGGAGCCAGAGTGGGTGCAGGTGGGTGAGGCTGGATTGGAAACAGCTGTACTCGTCAAGGTGAGAGGAGATGGTTTACACCAGGTTGGTGCAGTTCCAGCTGGAGAGAAGAGATTCTGGGATTTATCAATGTGTTGATTTGGAGGTAAAATTGGCTTGCAGTTGGCCTGGGCATAGTGGGCAAGGGATACAGAGGGGTCAGGTGCCTGCTAGCTCTCTGGCTCACGTGCCTGACTGGCACAGGGGGAAAGCTCCCTGTGGACAAGATGGCCTTGAGGGGGTCTGTGGTCTTCGAGGTGGAGTAGTCAAGGGGACAGTTGGAGATAAATAGCTAGCTCAGGGGAGAGGGCTGCACTGGGGGTGTCAATGTGGCAGAGAGATTGTAATGGGGGCCTGAGAGTGGAAAAGAAACCAGGGGGAAGATGGAAATGAGAGGGGAGTGCCTGAGCCCAAGCATGCCTGTGTCATGGCCAGCCACAGTGTCAGCTGGAGTTCCGAGAGGAAATTCAGGAAAGCAGCATTGCTGCTGGGGCCCACGAAGGCGGAGTTCAGGCGAGCTCTGGCCATGGCTGACCTACACGATGGCAGATGGCCATTCAGCCAAGGAGGGCGAGGGGCCTGGAGTCCAGTGAGATGGGGGTGTCCCAGCCCACAGGGGAGCTGAGCAGGACACTGTGATTTCCACAAGTAGACAGTTCAGTCTCCAAGTGCAAGGCCAGGACTCAGGGAGAGCTTTGTGACAGCCAGAAGGTGCATCCCGGGGAGTGCAGGCACCCAGCAGTGTTAGGGCAGCTCTTGCTGGGGGACACCATGCCTGCTTGGTGTCACCCAAGCTGTCCAGCCTCAGAAAGTGCCAGGAGCTGCAGCCTGGGATTCTGCAGTCCTGCTTTTATGGACGGATTGTGTCTCTTTGGGGACACCCCACCCCAGGACCTGTAAAGAGACAGAGCAAGGTGCTTAAGCCAGCTGAGGGGGAGTGAGGCACCTTGGATCCACTGTAGAGCCCACGTGGGGAATTGAAACCTGGTTTTTTGAGTTGTCCTTCACCCTGGGATCAAGGTGATGGAGGGGAGGGCAGGCATTTTCCAATGCAGTGGGGGTGGGGGCTCCCCAATCCAACTTCCTCTTGCCCCACCCCGGGATGGCGGAGACTGACTGCTGGGAGGAGGCAGACCCCATAGCATGGAAATCCCCAGAGGGGATAAGCAAGGACCCTCACCCATGAGGCAGGTTAGCAGCATCTGCAGGCCAGGGCAGGCCCTCAGGGTCCCAGGCCACAATCTGTGGGGCAGTCCTCTCTGCACAGGGTCTGGGGACTCACTGGGCTGTGCTCTCAGACAAGCTGCCCTCCCCACCAGCTCCCTGCAAGGAGGGGTGAATGGTAGCTCCCTGCCAGGTGTGGGATGGGAGCCACGTGGACTTGGGACTCTGGACACCTTTTGTGGTATCTGTAGTTGCTTGTTTATTTCTCAATATCAGCAAGAGGCTCAAAGATTACAGGGCTGGTGAGGGGGGTCCGGGACATGACCTCGTCTGACCTTATTCTACATGCCCAAGGACCTGGACACGCTCAAGGTCCAGCACAGGACCTTGGAAGTGGCAGCAACCCCAGGACTGCACAGACACCACCCTGGGAGGGCAGCAGACCAGGTCACCTGGGGCCCATGTCCATCGTGAGGGAAGGAGGAGGCCCAGCCTTCCCTGGGGTAGGGAGGGAGTAGGATCCTGGGTCCCCAGGCGGATAGGGATGGTTCCTGTCCTGGGGTGGAGTTAGTCCCTCTCCAGTGAGGGTGGGCGTTGAGGAAGCTGACCTGCTCCATAACCAGCCTGCCCCCAAGGAATCTCCACCACCCTCCTGTCCCATTGCCTGGAGGACGAGAGGGCACCAGGTGCTTTGTGTCCCTTCCTTTCATGGGAAGTGTTGACACAGGGACACACACAGATCCCCCTGTCCCCAGCACTAACTGCAGGGGCAAGGAGCTGTGCTGTGGAGATCGGTGGCAGAAGCTGGTGTCCTCTTCCAGCTCCTTTTGCGGTGGGCCTGTCCTCTCTCGGAGCAAGCTCCGACGGTCACAGCCAAGCCCAGGCGCGGTCCCCACGCCTTCAGCAGCTTGCCTTGGGGGGCTTCTTGGCTCCAGGAAGGAGCCTGGCGGACGCTGACGCGCGCTTCTGGTGCCGCCACTTGGCCCGGCGGTTCTTGAACCAGACCTGAGCGGGGAGGGACTGCTCAGACCTAGCCCCGGACCCGCGCCCTACCAGAGTTCCCAGGAGCCCACAGTGGAGCCGGAGTGGCTTCACGACAGGGGTGCAGGCAGGAGAGGACTGCGCTCCACCTTCTTTCCCGCCCGCCACAGCCCGCGCCCAGCGGCGACCAGGACGCCCTTCTTCAGTGTTTGCTCTTCTCGACTTCCCAAATCTGGACGTGAACGCGCGTCTTTCATCACCAGGAAAAAGCGGGGGAAGAGTTTAAAACAAAAGAAAAGAAAACTGGCCTTATTTCCCCCTCCCCGCACGTGCCCGCCCCCGCCGGTCCTTGCGCGGAGCTGGTCCCTAGCGCGCTGCCGCCCGGGCAGTCCCCATCCCTTGCCTGGGGCCGCGGCGGGGCTCGGGCCGGGCGTCTTCGGAAGAGAAGAGCCGGACCGCCCGGACCCCGTCGCCGCACGGGGCGTGCACCCACCTCCACGCGCTCCTCGCGCAGGCGGATGCGGCCGGCCAGGCGCTCGCGCGTCCCCACGTCGGGGTACTGGTTCTGCACGAAGAGCGCCTCGAGCGCCTGCAGCTGCTCCTCACTGAAGATGGTGCGGTGGCGCCGCGTGCGCCGCTGCGGGCCCGGGCCGACCGCGCCAGGAAGCGCCCCCGAGCCTCCCGCCGGCGTGGCCAAGGACAGGGGCGCCGCGGGCCCCAGCCTCAGCGGCCACGGCAGCCGCGCGCCTGCGGGACAAGGGCGCGGTGAGACGCGGGCGGAGCACCCGGCTCCGCACAGACCGTGCGGCGCCCCGGGGCCTCCTGCCCGGCCCGCACCGCGCCCCGCGCCCACTCACCCCGCCCGGCGGCCGCTTCCGGAGGCCCGCGGGCACCGCAGCAGCAGCAGCAGGCGCGGGGCGCGGCCGCGGGCGCCCCGGGCTCCCCCCGCTCCGCGGGGCTCTGGCGGCCGGCGGGCTGCGGCGGGCGGGCGGCCCGGGCCGGGGGGCTCCGCTCGGGCAGGCTGGAGAGGATGTGCTCGATGGAGAAGGGGCAGGGTCGTCCCGGGCCCCTGCGGCTCGCCGCGCCCCCAGCCGCCGCCATGCCTGGCTCGTCCGGCCGCCGCGACCGCGGGGATATATACGTCGGGGGGAGCGCGCAGTAATCCCCGGGCGGGGCGCCGAGTCCGCGCGGGCTAATGCCGCAGCGCCGGCCCGAGCGCGCTAATCCGCGACTGCGACTGCGGGAAAGCAGCGCCGCCTCGGCGCCCTGTGCCCTCGCGCGCGTCCTAGCGTCCGACCAGGGCTCGCGGGAAGGGGCGGAGGGCCTGGCGGTGCTCCCCTCCCGCTGGGGCAGCTAACCGAGGACGCAGGACCCTGGCAGCGCCGCCGCAGGGCCCTGGCACCTCCTGGCCCAGCCCCTGATCCCCCGCTGGTTCCTAGTGGCGGTGAGCGCGTCTAGAGAAACCACCCGAAGTGCGCACCCAAAACTCCGGGACTCCGGCCTCACATGGGGCCCAACAGCACCGGCTACCCCGGGATCGCACCTCCCTTTGGCAGCAAACCTGCCAGACCCTTTGCAGCCGAGCCGTAAGCCTCCAAGAGGACAGGAGCGCGAGGGCCAAAAGCGGCGGCTGCCCGTCGCCCCCATTTCTCTGCCTTCCCTCCTGAGTCTGGGAAATCTTCCCGACCTGGTGCGAGGCCCCAGCCCTCACTTCTCCTGCTTCCCCACTGGCCCCAGAACCCGCCCTGCCCCCCCAAAAATTCAACACCCTGGTCCCCCCTCCCCTGCACCTCACTGCCCCCTAAGAGGTGTCTCGGGAGGGCTGTCCTCCTCCACTCTGCTCAGGCCAGGCCTGCTCTAACCACACCGTGCCTTGCTCATTCTGCCCAGGCCGCAGGTGACCTGTGCTTGGCTAGCTGAACGGCCCTTCAGCTTAAGACCCTCTTTTCTTGACCTCCGAAAACATCCTGTGGCTCAAGGGAAGGAGCTACAGATTGCCTGGGTCATACTCAGCTGGCATTTCCTGGCTGTGTGACCTTCTATAGGTTCCTTCACCTCTCTGTGCCTCGGTTTCCCAATTTATAAACTGGTATAATGATAGTGACCTAATTCAAGAGCTGCTCTTAGGGTTCAACCACTTACTAGGCCAGACGTTTAGAGCCTGGTTGCGGGGTCGGGGGGCAAATGAACCTTAGCTGCCGTGTAGGGCAGCGCGTTCCTGCCCTTCTCCCACCTTGCAGCCTCCGTTGCCACCTCCACTCTGGTATCCGTGAAGACACTTTGGACTTAAAATGACAAACTTGCTGACTCAACTTCTGTCACAAGAGTTCCCATACTGGGTGCCCAGGATGCGTTAGTCTGGAGGCTCAGTGATGGAACTGCCACTTCTGTGAGTGGCTCTGCCTCTGCAGCCTGCCTCACAGTTGCAGAACGGCTGCCACAGCCCTGCACCTCCATCTCTTCCCACGTGTCCCTTTGGAGGACCATGGATACCTGTCTCAGCAGACCTCCCTTACAGAACTGCATCGTGCACTGTCACCTAAGCCAACCACAATGTCCAGGGAGAGGGAGATGCGTGTGGGGCGACCACCCCCACAGTCAGAGTTCTGCTAGGAGGGGGCCGGCAGGGTCAGTGGTCAGGAGGGCCACTACCACGCTGCTGTGCCCTGCTCCTGGCCCTGGCCATTCCTTCATCCCTCCCCATTCTTACCCTCGGTGACCTCCTCCAGCCCTGGAGCCTCCGGCCCTGTCTCTGTGACAATGACTCCCGAGTGTTTCTGAGAGCCTGCTCCATGTCTCCATATCTGTCACCAATAAATGTCTTCCCGTCACCACACCAAGCATGAACTCGAGGTCTCAGAATCCCTTCCTTGCCTGGTGTTCTCCACCTTGATAAACTGGCCACCTCCAACGGGCCACCTCGGTAAACACGAGTTCCCTCTGCCTACCGTCCTCGGCATGGGCCCCGCCTCTTCCCCAGTCCACCTCGGTGAAGGGCCCACTGTGCTCCTCCCTTTGAACGATGGAGTTTAATTGTCTAATTTCCTTCTTGGACGTGAGCTGGCTTGGGTGACTTGCTTCTACCCAGTAGAATGCAGCAAAAGTGACATTGTGTGATTACTGAGGCCAAGTCACACAGATAGGTGACACAGATGTCCCCCTCGCCCTTCTTGGGATGCTTGTGTTTAGCACCTAGCCACCAAGCTGTGGGGAGGCACAGCAGCCACAGGAAAGGACGTGCATGGGTGTCCCAGTCAGCAGCTCCAGCTAAGTGCCAGACAACGACCCTCAGTGAGCACTCGCCGGGGGGGGGCACAGTGCAAGACGGCCCCAGCCCCAGCCACCACTGGACTGCAGCCACGTGAGACACCAAAAGTGAGAGTCGCGTCTCGGCGCCTGGTCAGGCTCCAGGACTAGGAGAGGCAATAATACTACATGATTGTTGATGTTTTTACAGCAGCAAATTTGAAGCAGTTTATGTCGCCTTAGGTACCAGAATGAGTTTTGGTACTGGAAATGAGGTGCCGCCAACACAAAACCTACATGGTGTGGCACTGGCTTTGGGACCAGGCAGTGGGGAGGAGCTGGAGGGACCCTTGCCAAGGCTGACAGTGGGGACTTACAGGAAAGTGAGGCAGATGTTGCTGGAAGATGGAGGAAGGGAGACTGCTGTTGGGTAGTGGCAGGAAGTTCAGCAATATTGTCACCTGTCGCTGGGTAAGAAACAGAAACTGGAGAATGTGCCTAAATGAATATGACGACCTAGCTAAGGAGGTGCCCTGAGAGAAAGGCGAGGTGCCGCTGGCTTGCTCTGGTCTCTATGATGAAAAGAGAGAGGAGAACAGACTCGGAGCGTCAACGTCCAGTAGGAAGAGCCCAGCTTACGAAGTCACACGCACACTTGCTGCAGCAACCAGCCGTTCCGTTCCGAGCATTTGCCCTGCAGAAATGCAAGCTTCCGCTCACGTAGAGTGCTGTGTGTCAACATTTGGAGCAGCTGGATTCTAATTACCTGGGGGCCAATAAACAATGTGGCACATTCAGGCCCTGGAATACGACACAGCCGTAAAAAAGAGGGGGCTCTCCAAGAGCCACAGTGATAGGGAGACATGAAAGGCTGTGGGTGAACCTCAGAGACATCAAGGTTACACACTGTGATTCCATTTATATGACACTTTGGAACAGGCTACGTTTTACCAGGGAGAGCAGACAGTGGCTGGGGTGCGGGCAGGAACATGAGGGAGCTTTCTGGGTGAGGGAACAGTTCTGTGTCCTGATGGTGACCAGGGTTTCCTAAATCTATATCTGTGTTAAAACACACGGGATCATCACCAAAACAAAGTCAAGTTGTTGTATGTTCATTTACAATTAAAATAAGAAAATTAAATTTAAAAAAGCCTGGACTTGTTAGGTTTGAAAGAAAATTCACTTTTTACTTTCACCCTCTCTTGGAAACCAATGACTCCTAAGCTAAGAAATGGAGCTGGGTGTGGTGGCTCGTGCCTGTAATCCCAGTGGGGTCTTTGTTTTTGGGAGGCCAAGGTGGGAGGATCACTTGAGGCCAAGAGTTGGATACCAGCCTGGGCAGCATAGCGAGATCCTGTCTCTACAAAAATAAGAATTAAAACATTAGCCAGGCATGGTGGCGCATGCCTATAGTCCCAACTACTTGAGAGGCTGAGGCAGAAGGATCCCTTTAGCCCAGGAGTTTGAGGCTGCAGTGAGCTATGATTGCACCACTGCACTCTAGCCTGGGTGACAGAATGAGACTTTGTCTCTATTAAAAAGAAAAAAAAAATACAAAGCCAAGGAAGGGGCTATAACAAAGGGCCGCTTCACAGACCCTGCCCAACAGCCTCCCAGGCCCAAGGGAGGGGCTCGGAGCGGCTGCCTCTGTGAGCAGGAAGGAGCCACCCATCCAGCCCCACCGCGCACACACTCGCCCTCCTGTTCTCACCCGGATTCCCACTGGAGGGCTGCCAAGGGAGAGGGGGAGGGAGAGGACAGGGAAGCTGCAGGAGCCCCGCTCTGGCCCTGGGTGTCTGGGACACCTTGAGCAAAGTGGGTGCACAGTTTCCCCATCAAGATGGCCCCTGTTTGCCCAGCGCTCCAGACAACGGTCCAGGCGTTCACCACTCAGTTCCCCTCACTTCATCCCTTAAGTCCACTCCATCCAGGTGCCTGGGGGGCAGGGGGATTCTGGTGGGCCACAATTTCTGGGCAAACATGCAAGAGGAAGATTAATGAGACAAGTGGCACCCCTGCTGCGTGAGTTGGGCCTGAGGCTGTCACCGAGAACCCTTCCCTCCCTCCTCCTCCCCTTTCGCTCCAACCGTCTTCTCCTAGGAGGTCTGGGTAGTCTCCAGAGGGTTGGCCCAGGTCCTCCTCCCTGATGGACCTGAGCCCCTGGGTGCTGTGCCCTTTGCAGGCTATGGTGTCCCTAGTGGCCCAGAACTGGGCGTGGGAGCATCACAGGACACCTAGTGGTCACCGGAATATGGAACTTCCCTCCCAGCCCCCGATGTGCTACAGCCAGGAGGAGCTGGGTCAGGTAGCCCTGCCAGCGTGGGGACTCCTCTGCTTGCTGGCAGGAGGAGCCCAGAGTGACCAGGCAACTGCCATGGTTTATGTTTCGTGTGACTCTTACTGTGTCCCTGGTGAAGGGGCTCCTCCCCTCTCTAACCCAGGACCCAGAACCTAAAGTTGTGGGGATGGGAACCCCTCTTCCCCAGGGAGTCACTAGGAGTCCTGGGGAGCCAGGTACCCCTGGGGCCCAGACCTTGCATTCAGCTGTGGAAGCAGCACCCCATCACCCTGGGGCTCCAGGCGCTCTTCCCTGGATGTCCCATCTCCAAACTTCTCATCTTGCTCTGCCGGGCCCCTGGACCAGCCAGTTCTGTGTTACCTCGCCAGCGTGTCTCTCCCCGCACTATGTGGTGACACAGTGCTCCACAGAAGCTGTGCCCTTGTGGTGCTTTGCTGTCACACGGCCATGCAGGGCCACCTGAGTGAGCTGCGGGGCAGGTGTCACTGAGTGATGTCGTGTGCAGGTGGCGGTCACTTGCTTGTGCAGTTACTTGTGTCCTCTGGATTTGCTTGGAGCTGATCTTGGTAATGCCACTTCCATTGTGTGTTGGCAACTTGAGACAATACCCAGCTCTACTGAGCGCTTCTGGTCACTTGGTAGCCCGCGGTCAGATGCCCAGCTCCTGCCAGGGCCCAGCAATGTGCTAGGAGCTGTTCTGGGAATGGCATGTGGCGTGTGTGTCTGCAGAGGCCGGGGCTTCTGGTGCCACAGCCTGGACTCACAGGCCCCCTTCCTGCCCTGGGCCAAACCTGGCAGCCTCCCTGTCACCCCAAATGCCCTGTGGCAGCATTCCCAAGGTTTCTGCTGCTTGCAAAACACACAGACGCCACCTTGTGTTGTGTTCTTTCCCAGCGGTGGGAGTGGCCGGGCCCTTGCCCTTGGCTTTGGAGGGGATGTTCTGGCATGCCCTAGACCACTGGACTCCCAGAAACTTGCTTCGTTTGTCTCTTCATTATTGGGCTATAAGAGTTCTTTACATATTCAAGAAACAAGTCCCTTATCAGATATATAATTTGCAAACTGTGGGCTATTTTTCACTCTTTTCCTCAAGAGATGGAGGGTCTCACTGTGTTGCCCAGGTTGGTCTTAAACTCCTGGGCTCAAGTGATCCTCCTACCTCAGCTTTGTGAATAGCTGGGACTACAGGTGCACACCACTGCACCCAGCTCTGTTTTTCACTGCATTGATGCTATCTTTTGAAGAAAAAAAATCTTAACATTTTGAATAAGCCCAATTTATTTATTTTTTCTTTGGTTGCTTGTGTCTTCATCTTAAGTGCAATGACAGCTGTGGGTTTCTGTGGATGCCCATATCAAGTTGAGGAAGTTCCCTTCTAGTCCTAGGTTATGGCGTGTTTTATCATGAAGGGGTATTATATGGTTCATTGGTCTTTGCAGGAACCAGATAATGAATTAAATGAAAATTTGCAGCTGGGCACGGTGGCTCACACCTGTAATCCCAGCACGCTGGGAGGCCGAGGCAGGCGGACCGTTTGAGCTGAGGAGTTTGAGACCAACCTGAGCAAGAGTGAGACCCCATCTCTACTAAAAATAGAGAAAATTAGCCGGGCATGGTGGCAAAGGCCTGTAATCCTAGCACTCTGGGAGGCCAAGGTGGGAGGATTGCTTGAGGTCAGGAGTTCGAAACCAGCCTGAGCAAGAGCGAGACCCCTGTCTCTACTAAAAATAAAAACAAATTAATTGGCCAACTAAAAATACATAGAAAAAATTAGCCGGGCATGGTGGTGCGTGCCTGTAGTCCCAGCTACTCAGGAGGTTGAGGCAGAAGGATTGCTTGAGCCCAGGAGTGCGAGGCTGCTAGGAGCACGGCACTCCAGCCTGGGCAACAGAGTGAGACTCTGTCTCAAAAAAAAAAAAAAAAGGGTTTGCCAGGAACCACATCCCTGCATCCTTTTAGTATGTCCCTGTGACACCGATCTCTGCTGTTCTTCCTGGGACACAACTTTGTTTTTTATCTTGGTAGTAGGGCAGTTTGGATCTTAAAAGAGGTCTTATTCTAAAGGTTAGAAACTGTTGTGAATGTTCTGCCAAATGCTAGATATGCCTGTCCCGATTATACATTCAGAAACCCGAGAACCCCACAGACGCCTGTGCGACAGAATTGTCCCTTCATTCCCGACCCTCCTGTGGTCCTGTGTCACAGGGAGGCCGTGAAGGCACTGTGAGTCCCAGGCATCGGTGTTAACTTGAAGCCTGCATCCAACAGCTCTACGAATGTCTGGGCTCTCCCTCTTCCCAGGACACAACGACCTGAGCGAGTGGACACAGGTCTTTTGTGGAAGGATTAGGGGACTCTAAGAAGAACACCTTCCACGGTGTTCCTGGGCCTTCCTCCTGGGAAGGAGACCTCGGGAGGTAAGATCTGGGCCTAGAACTGGCTGGAAACTGGGCAAAAGGGTTGTGGTTTTGCATGAGGGCAGGTGACCTTAGCCTTTTGCCTTACTATTGTTTTTATTCGTTTATATTCTTTAATTTGCAGAATATACATAGCATAGAATTTACCATTTTAACTGTTTTTAAGTGTATAATACAACTGTGTTTTAAGTACATTCACGATGTTGTGTATCCATCACCATGTCATTCTCAGAACTTTTCCATGGCCCTAATCAGAAACTCTGTAACCATTAACAAGAACTCTATTCCCATAACCCCCGGTAACCAGGGTTCTGGCTGAATAAGATTCCTTTGAGCATGTACACCACACTTTGTTTATCCAGGAATCCCCAGATGGACACTTGGGCTGCTGCCACCCTTTGATTACTGTGACTAACATGGATATGAACATGGGTGTACAGTAGCTACTTGAGTGTCTTCTTTCAATTCTTTTTATCTTTTTTTTTTTTTTTTGAGATAAAGTCTTGCTCTGTAGCCCCGGCCGGAGTGCAGTGGGGTCATCATAGCTCACCACAGCCTCGAACCACAGAACTCGTGGGCTCAAGTGATCCTCCTGCCTCAGCCTCCCGAGTAGCTGGGACTACAGGCACGTGCCACCATGCCCAGCTAATTTTGTTCTGTTTTTTGTAAAGATGGGGTCTTGCTCTTGCTCAGGCTGGTCTTGGATTCTTGGGCTCAAATGATCTTCCCACCTTGCCACATTTCACTGGCACTTTGTGTAGGAGTAAATGACCATGTAAATGTGGGTCTGTGTCTAGGCTCTCTGGTCTGTTCCATCGATCTATTTATTGATCCTTATGTAAGTAGTGCACTGTCTTGATTACTGTAGCTTCACAGAAGGTTTTCAGTAAAAAAATGAGTCCTCCAACTTTGTTATTCCTTTTCAAGATTGTTTGGAGTTCTAGGTCCCTTGTATTTCCATAAAACATTAGACTCATCTCTTTAATTTCTTCAAAAAAGCCTACTGTAATTGGGTTTAGGGTTGAGTTGAATCCATAGATCAATTTTGGGAGAACAGACATCTTATTGAGTCTCCAAATCCATGAACTTAGTATGTTTTTTAATTTTTCTCAGCAATGTTTGTATGTTTCAGCATGTAGGTCTCAGAGGTCTTTTTAAAGATTTATTCCTAAGTGCTTTATTTTTCTGATGCTATTGTAAATGGAATTTTAAAAACTTTAATTTTCCAATTGTTTGTTGCTAGTATATACAAATACGATCAATGTTCGTAAATCAAATTCCTATTGTGACCATTTTAGTTTCCTAAGACTGCTGTAACAAAATACCACAGACTTCCTGGCTTAAAACAACAGAAATGTATTGCCTCAGTTCTGGGGGCTAGAAGTCTAAAATCCAGGTGTCAGCACGGCCACACTCCCCTCCGAATCCTGAAGGTGAATCGTCCTTGCCTCTCCCTAGCTTCTGGTGGTCTGCCAGCACCTTTGGCTGCCCTTGGCTCGTAGCCACATCACTGATTTCTGCTTTTGTTGTCACATTAGCATCGTCCCTATGTGTCTGTCTTAAACAGTAGTGTTCTGATAAGGACCCCAGTCGCATTGGGTCAGAGGCCTACTGTACTCCAGCGTGACCTCATCTTAACTAATTCCATCTGCAACGATCCTATTTCCAAATAGGTCACATTCTCAGGTACTAGGGGTTAAGACTTCAATGTATCTTTTTTGGGGGGGCGGGACACAATTTGCCCTTGCTAATTTCATGTATTAATTTATAGACCTCTATAATTTGTTTTTATAGATACAGTGGAGTTTTCTATACATAATTGTCTCATTTGAAAATATTATAAACAATCATATTATCTGAAAATATCATCTTTCCAGTTTTACTTCTTCCTTTACCCTTTATGATGTTTATTTTTTTCTTGACTTATTGAGATACCTTAACTTCCAGTGTAATATTGAATAAAAATGGTGAAATCAGACATTGTAACAACTCAGCCTTTGAACATTAAGTATGATGCTAGATGTAAGAGTTTCATAGATGCAGCAGATAGAGATTTTAAAGCAACTATTATAATTCTGGTCAAAGACAAAGAAAAAGATGCTCATGATAAGTGAAAAAATAGGATAGCTCAGCAGAGAAAAAGAAACTTATTTTTTAAATTTTTAATTTGTTTTTTTATGGGCCCCTGATTCTGTACAAAGGGCAAAAGAAACTTTATCTTATTTATTTATTATTCACATGGCTATCATTGTGCAGAGAAAAGGAAACTTTAAGGCTGGCCACAGTGGCTCACACCTGTAATCCTAGCACCCTGGGAGGCTGAAGTGGGAGGACTGCTTGAGCTCAGGAGTTTGAGACCAGCCTGAGCAAGAGCAAGACCCTGACTCTACTAAAAGAAAAAATTAGCTGGGCAACTAAATATAGAAATTTAGCTGGGCTTGGTGGTGCATGCCTGTAGTATCAGCTACTTAGAAGGTTGCAGTGGGCTACGATAATGCCACTGCACTCTAGCTCAGGCAAGAGTGAGTCCCTGTCTCAAAATAAATTAAAAAAAAAAACCTTACACAGAGTTTATCATTCTTATCCATAGGACGATTGGTCCAATACAAGTGACTCCACCACTACCAGAAGCAGAACTCTTCTAACCCACTCTAAATATTTCTTGAGGCTTACTTAAGTTGCTAAGAACATCAGGTTATTGTTTATTTGTTTATTTATTTTTGAGAGCTCACTGCAACTCCTGGGCTTAAGCGATCTTCCCGCCTCAGCCTCCCAAGTGCTAGGATTACAGGTATGCACTACCGCACCCAGCCAAGAACACCAGATTCTTTAAGCCATCTCCATAAATGCCGTGGCCAGGCCTCTTCGGCTGCTCCTCCATTTTTTTTTTTTTTTTTTTTGAGACAAAGTCTCACTCTGTTGCCCGGGCTAGAGTGAGTGCTGTGGCATCAGCCTAGCTCACAGCAACCTCAAACTCCTGGACTCAAGCAATCCTTCTGCCTCAGCCTCTCGAGTAGCTGGGACTACAGGCATGCGCCACCATGCCCGGCTAATTTTTTTTT
>CAUYRT010062736.1:0-39730 GCA_963574885.1 Lepilemur ruficaudatus | reverse complement strand
ACTCTAGTAGGCCAAGGCGGGAGAATAGCTTGAGGCCAGAATTTCGAGACCAGCCTGAGCAAGAGCGAGACCCTGTCTCTACTAAAAATAGAAAGAAATTAATTGGCCAACTAAAAATATATAGAAAAAATTAGCCGGGCATGGTGGCGCATGCCTGTAGTCCCAGTTACTCGAGAGGCTGAGGCAGAAGGATTGCTTGAGCCCAGGAGTTTGAGGTTGCTGTGAGCTAGGCTGACGTCATGGCACTCACTCTAGCCCAGCAACAGAGTGAGACTCTGTCTCAATAAATAAATAAATGAATAAATAAATATATAAATAAATTCAAAAATTCAATTAAGATATAAATTTTCTTCCTTAAACCTAGAATTACTGTCAAACATAAAAGTATTAAAAATGCTTTACTCTTTTTCCATCATATCTATATTGTTGTTTTAAATATCATTTTATAGCTATCGTCATGTACCACATAATGACATTTCAGTCAACAATGGACCACATATTTGACCATGGTCCCATAGGTTTATAGTGCAGCTGAAAAATTCCTATTACCTAGGGACATCTTGATGATCCTGACTCTTTTTAGACCTAGGCTAATGTGTGTGTTTCGGTCTTACTTCTTAACAAACAAAATTAAAGTGAAAAAATTAAATAAAAAAGCTTATAGAATAAGGATATAAAGAAAAAATAGTTTTGTACAGCTGTACAATGTGTTTGTGTTTTAAGCTGTCATTGAGGAGTTAAAAGTAAAAAAAGTTTATAACATAATGTTACAGTAAGCTAAGTTTAATTTATTATCAAAAAAGAAAAATATTTCTTATAAATTTAGTGTAGTCTAAGTGTACAGTATTTATAAAGCCTACAGTAGTGTAAAGTAATTTTCTAAGCCTTTGTATTTATTTACCATTCACTCACTGAGTCACCCAAAGCAACTTCCAGTACTGTATACTTCAATCATGGTAGATGTCCTATACTGGTGTGCCATTCTTTATCTTTTGTACAACATTTTTATTGTACAATTTAGATATGCTTAGATACACAAATACTTAACCATTGTGTTACAACCACTAACAGTATTCAGTACAGTAACATGCTGTACAGATATGTAGCCCAGGAGCAATAGGCTATACCATATAGCCTAGATGTCCAGTAAGCTATACCATTTAGTTTTGTATAAGTACACCCTGTGGTATTTACACAACAAGGAAATTGCCTAAAGATGCATTTCTTAGAATGTGTCCCTGTCATTAAACAGCACATAACTGTATTGGCTTCTCACTAAATATATGATTTTCAAAGAATATTTTTCTTTTCTTTTGGTCATGAGGTCATAAGTCTGTTCTCTTAATTTCTCTTCCTCTTCTATGGAATGTATCATTTATAATTAAAAATGAGATTTTATAAACATCTTTTTCTTTACATGTAATATTTTAGAGACATAAGATGTATTGAAGTTTAGCTAGAAGAAAAAAGTTCACCATTCAAAATATGTGTGCTATGTTTTCTGGAGTCATGCAAATCAATTTTCCCTCAAAGATTAGGAGTTTAGTAATGCTGGTGCCTGAAATGCCAATTCTTTCTCCTTTAGATAGAATTAGTCCCCATTTTTTGAATGCATTGTGTTTCAAAGCATTGCTTGTTGAGTTTCAGGAATGAGACAATGCTCGTCCATGGTGAACATACGAAATTGCCAGGCAAGCTTAAAATAAAATAAAAATCTACTCATCTCCTTTTGTACCTGAATTTAAGTACAAATGGTTCTCTCAAATCTAACCACCGCATATATCAATGTTTCTGGATAAATGAACTCTTTTTTAGAATTTTAACCTAGGTTTTTAGGAACTTTTCTGTTTCTACTGCAGAGAGATCAGATATTGACCTAATTACACATTACCAGTATGTAAGCATTTCCTTTTCTATGCATCCTTGCCAACACGTGTTATTTTTTGGTCTACTTTTTAAAAAAAGTCATTCTGTTAGGAATAAGATGATATCTTGTTGTAGTTTTGATTTGCATTTCTCTGATGATTAGTAATATTGAGCATTTTTTCATATGTCTGTTGGCCACTTGTATGGATTCTTTTGAAAAATGTCTTTTCATGTCTTTTGCCCATTTTTAACAGTATTATTCGGGGGTTTTTGGTGAGTTGAGTTTCTTTTATATTCTGGATATTAGTCCCCTTCAGATACATAGTTTACAAATATTTTCTCCTATTCAACAGGTTGTCTCATCATTCTGTTGATTATTTCTTTTGCTGTGCTGAACCATTTAAATTTAATTAAGTTCCATATTTCTGTTATTGTTTTTGTTGCCTGTGCTTTTGAGTTCTTTGTCATAAATTATTTGCTTAGATCAATGTCCAGAAGAGTTTTCCCTAGGTTTCTTCTAGTATTTTTATAGTTTCATGTCATAGGTTTAAATCTTTAATCCATCTTGCATTGATTTTTTTTTATATGGCAAGAGATAGGGAGTACAGTTTCATTCATTGCATGTAGCTATCCAATTTTCCCAGCACAATGTATTGAAGAGGGTGTTCTTTCCACAACATATGTTTCTGTCACTTTTTAAAATAAATTCATGGGGTACAAGTGCAATTTTGTCACATGCATGGATTGCATAGTGGTCAAGTCAGGGCTTTAGGTATTTATGACCTGAATAACGTGCATGGTACCCATTAACTAATTTCTCATTATCCACCCCCCTTTCATCTTCTCACCCTTCCAGATCTCCATTGTCTTTCATTCCACACTATTCTTCCTTCTGCACATATTATTAAGCTTCCCCTTTTAAGTGAGATCATGCAGTATTTGTCTTTTTGTGTTTAACTTGTTTCATTTAAGATAATGACCTCCAGTTCCATCCATATTGCTGCAAAAGACATAATTTCATTCTTTTTTATGAATGAATAGTATTCCATTGTTCATATATATATTTTCTTTATCCAACCATCCATTCATGGCTACTTAGGTTCATTCCCCATTTTAGCTAATGTGAGTAGTGCTGTGATAAATATACAGGCATAGGTATCTTTTGATGTAACTATTTCTTTTTCTTTGGGTAAGATACCCAGTAGTGGGATTGCTGGATCAAATGTTAGTGCTGTTTTTAGTTCTTTGAGAAATCTCCATACTGTTTTCTATAGAAGTCTAAGGTTCATGTCTTAGGTTTAAGTCATTAATCCATGTCGAGTTGGTTTTTTATGTGATGAGAGATAGGAGTCCAGTTTGATTCTTCTGCTTGTGACAGTCCAATTTTCCTAGCACCATTTATTGAAAAGGGTATCCTTTCCCCAGTGTATATTCTTGAAGATTTTGTCAAAGATCAGTTGACTGTAAACATTTGCCTTTATTTCTGGCTTCTTTACTCTGTTCTATTGATCTATGTGTCTATATTTATTCTAGTACTATGATGCTTTTGTTACTACAGACTTGTAGTACAATTTGAAGTCAGTTATTCTGATCCCTCCAGCTTTATTCTTTCTGCTTAGGATTGCTTTGGCTACTCGGTCTCCTTTATGGCTCCATATAAATTTTTGGATTGATTTTTCTGATTCTGTGAAAAGTGGTGTTGGTATTTTGATAGAAATTGCACTGAATCTGTAAATTGCTTTGGGTAATACAGTCATTTTGACAATGTTGATTCTTTTAATCCATGATCATAGTATGGTTTTCCATTTGATTGTGTCATCTACAATTTATTTCATCAGTGTTTTGTAGTTTTCCTTGTAAAGATATTTCACTCCCTTTGTTAAATATATTCCTAGGTATTTTGGTTTTCTTTGTAGCTATTGCAAATGGGATTGCTATCTTGATTTTATTCTTGCCTAGATCGTTATTGGTGTGTAGAAACACTACTGATTTTTGTACATTGATTTTGTATCCTGAAACTTTACTGAATTCATCTACCAAATCTAAGTGTTTTTTGATGGAGTTTAAGGTTTTCTAGATATAAGATCATATCATTAGCACAAACGATAATTTGACTTCCTCTTTTCCAATTTGAATACCTTTTATTTCTATTTTTTGCCTGATTGCTCTGGGTAAGACTTCCAGTACTATGTTGAATAAAAGTGGTGAAAGTGGGTATCCTTGTCTTGTTCCAGTTCTTAGATGGAATACTTTCAACTTTTCCCCATTCAGTATGTTGGCTGTGCTTTGTCACATATGGCATTTATTATTTTGAGGTATGTTTCTTCTATGCCTAGTTTGTTGAGGGTTTTTATCACAAAGGGATGCTGGATTTTATCAAATGCTTTCTATTCCTTTATTGAAATGATCATATGATTTTTGCCCTTAATTCTGTTCATGCGATGTATCACATTTATTTGCATATATTGAACTATCCTTGCATTTTTCTACTATAAAACTCACTTGATTATGGTGTATTATCTTTTCATGTGTGTCAAATTTGATTTACTAGAATTTGGTTGAGAATTTTTGCATCTATATTTATCAGGGATATTGGTCTATAGTTTTCTTTCTTTTGTTGTGTCCTTGTCTGGTTTTGGTATCAGGGTGATATTGGCCTTGTAGAATGGGTGAGGGAGAATTTTCCCTTCTTGGATCTTTGGAAAGAGTTTTAGGAGGCTTGGTAATAGTTCTTCTTTTGTAAAATTCAGTTTTGAATCCATCTTGTCCTGGGCTTTTCTTTGTTTGGAGATTTTTACTTACTGATTCAATCTTGCTACTTTTTATTGGTCTGTTAAGATTTTCTATTTCTGCCTGGTTCAGTCTTAGAAGGTGGTATGTTTCTAGGAATTTATCCATTTCCTTTAGGTTTTCTAGTTTGTGAGAATATAGTTATTCAGAATAGTCTCTGATCTTTTATATTTCTGTGGTGTCAGCTATAATGTCTCCTTTTTTATTTCTGATTGTTTAATAATATTTGTATCCTCTGTCTTCTTGATTAGTCTACTTAGCAGTTTATCAGTTTTGTTTATCTTTTTGAAGAACCAACTTTTCATTACATCAATCCTTTGTATTATTATTATTTTTTTTTGGTCTCTATTTCATTTAGTTCTCCTGTGATTTTTGCTATTTTTTTCTTCTGCTAGTTTTGGGTTTGGTTTGTTCTTGCACTTCTAGTTCCTTGAAGTGCATTCTTAGTTTGGTAGTTTGTAATCTTCCTACTTTTTTAATGTAGGCATTTAATGCTATAAATTTCCCTCTTAGCACTAATTTTGCTGTATCCCACAGGTTTTGGTATGTTGTGTTTCCATTTTCATTTATTTCAAAACAGTTTTTATTTCTGTGTTAATTTCTTTGGTAACCCAATGATTGTTCAGGAGTATGTTGTTTAATTAGCATGTATGTTTATAGTTTCTGAAGTTCCTGTTGGTATTGATTTTTAGTTTTATTCCACTGTGGTATGAAAAAATACTTGATCTAATTTTGGTTTTTAAAAATTTGTTGAGACTTGTCTTGTGCCCTAACATATGGTCTACCCTGAAGAATGCTCCATATGCTAATGAAAAGAATGTATATTTTGCAGTTGTTGGGTAGAATGTTTCATAAATGTCTGTTAAATCCATTTGGTCTGAAGTCCTGATTAAGCCCAATGCTGCTTTGCTGATATTCTGTCTAGATAATCTATCTAACACTGTGAGTGTGGTGTTGAAGTCCCCCACTACAATTATATTGCTGTCTGTTTATTTTGGTCTAGTAATATTTATTTTATGACTCTGTGTTAGGTGCATATATATATTTAGAGTTGTTATATCCTCTTGCTAAATTGATCCCTTTATCATTATATAATGACTTTCTTTGTCTTTTTTTTTTTGCTGTTTTTGACTTAAAGTCTGTTTTATTTGGTATAAGTATAGCTATTCCTGCTCACTTTTTGTTTTTGTTTGAATGGAATATATTTTTCCATCCCTTTACTTTCATTCTATACGTGTTTTTACAGGTAAGTTGAGTTTCTTGTAAACTGCACATATTTGTTTCATGTTTTTTGTTTCCATTCAACCAAATTCAGTATTTTTTAAATGGGACATTTAATCCATTTATATTCAGGGTTAATATTGATATGTGAAGCTTTGTTCCTGTCATATTTTAATTGTTTTCTAGTTGTTTTATAAATTCTGTGTTTCTTTTTTTCTCTTACTATTTGTCATTGTGGTTTTGTGTAATTCCATAGTCATACCATTTGATTTTTTTGTCTTCCTCCTTTGTGTGATTGCTTTACAAAATAGTTTTATACTTTTGTGAGCTATGATGGTAAGTAAGTATTGTTCTTTTGCTTCCAAGTTTGGTATCCCTTGAGCATTTATTTTATATTTAGCATCTTGCTAATGGATTCCCTCAGTATTTTCTTATCTGGGAAAGACTATTTCTCCTTCATTTATGAAGGTTATTCTTGCTGAGTATAGAATTTTTAATGGGCAGTGTCTTTCTTTTTCTTTCTTTCTTTCTTTCTTTCTTTCTTTCTTTCTTTCTTTCTTTCTTTCTTTCTTTCTTTCTTTCTTCACTTTGAATATATCATCCTATTCTCTTCTGGTTTGTAAGGTTTCTGCTGAGCAGTTTGCTATTAGTCTGATGCGGTTTCCTTTATACGTGAGTAGATGCTTTTCTCTTGCTGACTGTAGAATTTGCTCTTTCACTTTAACTTTAGACATTCTGTTTATACTGTGCTGTGCTCAAGTCCTTTCTGTATTATATCTGCCTAGGGATCTCAGAGCCTCCCATATCTAGATGTTCTAAATCTCTTGTTAGGTTTGGGATGTTTTCATATATTATTTTATTAAATAGGTTTTCTAAAACTTTTGATTTTTCTTTACCATAAGGAATATGGATAATTCTTAAATTTTCTCTTTGCCATCCCAAACATCTCAAAGGCTTTGTTTATTCTTTTTAATTCTTCTTTCTGTATTTCTGTCTGACCATATTGATTCATAAAAACTCTCTGCAAATTCTGATTTTTTTTCTTCTGGTTGATCCAGTCTATTATTAAAGCTTTTAGATGTATTTTTTTATCTCCTGCAATGCATCTTTCGGTTTTATAATTTCTGCATTTTTTAAAGATCTATCTCCTTAGTAAATTTCTCATTCATATCTTAAATTGTTTGCCTGAATTCTTTGTAGTGGTTTTCAGATTTCTCTTCTATATCATTGAGATTCTGTAAAATCAATGTTTTGTATTCTTTATCTGTGATTTCAAGAATTTCTTTTTGGTTAAGTGTTATTGCTGGAGAATCATTGTTTTCCTTTGGGGGTGTCTTGTTTACCTGCTTTTTCACGTTTCCTGTGTTATTATCTTGATATGTGTGCATCTGGTGTAACAATGACTTCTTATATTTTTGAATTTATTTTTATGGTGGGAAACTTTTTCCTGAAGATGTGTCTATGATATCGGTTGGGTAGAGCCCTTTGGCATTCTTCTGGGTGTGTACACTAGTGAAATCTCTGTATGATTTCTTTGGCTATAAGCAGTATTAGTGGTTTCTGTGGTTTCTTCAGTGTGTTATGGTACATTTATTGGTGGAGTCTCTGGTGAAGTTGTGCTGGAGATTAGAATGCCAGATGGGCCTGTCTTTAAGCTTCAGTGTTAGAAGTGGTGGTCTGTGTCTATTCTTGTGTCCCAGGGTGGTGTATGCTAACCCCTGTATTGGTGTTTTCAGGCAGGGAGGTTCTTGTGCCTGTGGTAGCTTTCTCAGGTGCTGATTGTGGTATAGTGGACCCGGTAGGTGAGTGGGCTCTTGAGTTCTTAGGTGGTCATTGTGATGTGTATGATGGCTATAGCAATGATGAAATGCTCTTCTAGCTTCCAAGCATTGTGTGCATGTTTTGGATGTGGCTGTAATGGGCTGCATGGGCCAGTGTGTAGGCCAGAAACCGGTGCTTGCAGGTAGGAGCCAGCTGAAGTGGGTATCAGTAAGGTGTTCAGACCCAACCTCAGTCCTCTGGGTGGAGTTCTCAGATATCCCAAGTGGTAGGCTGTGTTGTGTAATTTCTGGGACCCTGGATGCTGCACTCTTTCTCAAGAAGAGTGAAGCCAGGTGGAGCTGTACTGAGTGGATTTTCAATGATAAGTGCATGCACCAGCTGTGGTGAGTGGAGATGGGGCAATCCTCAAGCCCCTGGCAGAATGTTTGGGTGAGGGGTGGCAGCCACTGATCTAAGATCCTGCCATGAGCAGGGCGGAACCAGTCCCAGTGGCCAAAGCCTTGGCTGGAAGGTGGAGGACATGCATCTTTCTCATGCTACAGTCCCAGTGGGGTTCACTCCCTAGTCCTAGCAATTGTGGACAACCCAGCTGACCTGCCAGACCCTGAAAATGACATCTTGCTGTAGCCATTTAGGTTTCAGAATGGGTGTGGAACCCAGGGCAAATTCCCTCCCTGGAGGAGTTCCTTCTCACAGTCTTATGGATGCTCCCAAAGTTAGATTCACAGCTTGGGAAGGTCAAGATGGTCTCTTGTGTCCTGAATTATATGATTCCATAGTGGAAAAGAGGACCACAGAAAGACTCTCACCCACTCTCTCCTGTATTGGAGAGTCACTCCTGGTTCCCAGTCAAGAAGGCTGCCTGTTTTCCTTTTCCTTCCTAGTTTGTAATGTTTCCTGTCACTTCTTTATTGAATTCACATGTTCCTTCTTAAATAACACATTCAAAGTGTTATTGTCTACACACTATTTTGTTTTTTACAAGTGGATGAAGCATTTCTGAAGTGCGTGTAGTCAGTCATCTTGAAAAAAAAACTGACTCGTCATTAATTGATATCAAGAAGAATGAGAAGAAAGTAGGTTTGAAGGAAATAAAAAAAATCTAAATTTGATTTTCAGCATGGGAATTTTGAGATATCTATTAACATTTCCCAGAGGAGATGTCAAATAGGCAACTAAATAATATGAGTCTGGAACTTAAGGGAAAGGTCAGAACAGGAGATATGAATATGGAAATCATTAGTACATGGATAGTATTTAAAGCCATGAGACTGGATGTTCATACAGGCTAATCAAATATATAGAGAAGCGTGCAATTGCTATGGTAAAAGAATGACTGGATGATATTGGGAATGTAAACAAGGGGTATCTACCTCAGAATTGCATCCAGGTTTGAAAGAAAGGTTGGGAAAACCTTTGGAGAAATGTTGACACCTACATTGAGAACAAAAAGAACAATATGAATCAGCTAGATGAGAGGTTGTGGAGAGAGTATTTCAGGGATGTGTAATGGCCTGGAAGCAATACTGATCATGGTGCAGTGGGAGGAAATAAAAAAAGTTCAGACTGGCAACATCATAGACTGCAAGAAGTGAGGCTCTTACAGGGACACGGAAAGAAGGATGGTGTAAAATGAGGCTGAGAAGAAGAGCAGGGGACACTGCATAAGCCATATTAAGGAGATTGAGTTTTAGAATATGATTAAAAATTTGGAGGTAACATATGATGTAGGCTACAGCCTTCTGCCGATGATGCAAAATAACTCCCCACCCCCCAAAAATGCAACTCTACATATACACACATATCTTTCTCAGACTCTATGAATGAGTTCACTCTCCACTTCATTTCTGCCAATCTTAAGGAATTAAGTTTCTAACTTCTTTTTCCACTGCCAATACCTACTGCTTCAAAGATTCCTTCCTTCCTGACCTCTAACTCCAGTTGTATGAAGTAGGGAGAGAGAAACCATGGAAGCTTTTCTTCATATCCCCTTATCTTTATCAGCCTCATCATCACCCAGATGAAGTCTTTTTTTCAGGTTGGCACTTCAGCAACATAGGGATTTTATTCTTATTATTTTATTTTATTTCAGCATATTATGGGGGTACGAATGTTTAGGTTATGTGTGTCTTCCTCCCTGCCCCCCCGGAGGCAGAGCTTCAAGAGTGTCAATCCCCTAGATGGTGCGCATCACACTCATTATGTATGTATATACCCATCCCCTCATCCCCTCTCCCATCTGCCTGATGCTCAATAAATGTTATTCCTATATGTCCACTTAGGTGTTGATCAGTTAATACCAATTTGATGGTGAGTACATGTGGTGCTTGTTTTTCCATTCTTGGGATACTTCACTTAGTAGAATGGGTTCCAGCTCTATCCAGGAAAATACAAGAGGTGCTAGATCACCATGGTTTTTTTGTGGCTGAATAGTACTCCATGGTATACATATACCACATTTTATTAATCCACTCATGTATCGATGGGCACTTGGCTTGTTTCCACATCTTTGAAAATGTAAATTGTGCTGCTGTAAACATTCGAGTGCAGGTGTCTTTTTTATAGAGTGTCTTTTGTTCTTTTGGGTAGATGCCCAGTAATGGGATTTCTGGATCAAGGAAGGGCGAGGGAGAAGCTCCAGGGAGCTGCTATCTAAATGGGCTGAGATGCATAGTATCATTTCAAAATAAATCAAATTTTATGAAAGTCAGATTACAATGCAAAGATATTCACTGCCTGGTTTGCCAAGAAATGTTTTTGAGAACTGGAGAAAACAATGAATTCATATATTTAATCATATTCATATTCATATTAATTATATTCATATTAATTATAACAATAAAAAGATGCAAAATTTGAAGGTGGCATTGTGGCCTTCATGGGATCACAGAATGTTAGAGATAGAAGATATATATAGAGATACTGCTATCCAATCTTCTTATCTCCTCATTTCACAGATGTGCAAACTGAGGCCCAGAAATGTTTACCAGTAAACTCTGGTGGAAGTTATTAGTTATAGAATAATCTCACTGATTTCGAATTGCTTTCCCTTTTTAGGATTACTTTTGAGGAGACAGGGACCAAGTGTCCAAATGATCCCAGTAGAAAGTGACTAGCAATAAATGATTCAGAATCTATACTAAATACAGTGACTTGGATGTTAACTGATTAAAATTTAAAAAAAGAAAGAAAAGAAAAGAAAGAACTCATCTGTATGGGTTCTCTTAGACAGCCCCATTGCAATTTAAGGAAAATATGTTTAGTGGTTTGAGGTTTCATTGTTGTATTGTCTCTGTACTGTTCTTGTTATGTCTTCATTTTTAGTCTGTTGGTACTAGACTTCAGCTATATTGCTGATATGCTGCCTGCTCTATCACAACAAGTCACATCAAAAGCTCTTAAGGTAAAAGACATTGTCTTTAATAATGTAAGTTCTCATTACTGAGCTTTAAGTGTCCCATGCACAAAGATTTTTGAATTTACAAAGTGACATTAGTTGGTCCAATGAGATCATCTTATGCCAGTAACTCAATATTCTTTCTTTCCTTTTTCTGACATATAGGTGAGGGGATTAAGGATGTTTAAACCAGAAGAGACGTTGGAAAACTTCCAGTACTACTGGTGAGCGTGGAAGGATAGGTTTAGAGGTTTTTAGAAGTAAAATTATTTTAGCACTAAAATCACTCTTAATGCAAGTATTCAATGAGTAATTTTATCTATAGCATACACACACATATGTATATGATTATGCAGTGTATGTTGTGTTTGGAGATAAATCATAAACTTTATACCTGGCTGATATATAAGATTATAAAATTCTATATAATCATCTGTATTTTCTATTCCATCTCTGTAAAGCAGAAGACATGAGGAGACCTCTGAAAGAATTAACTTTTAGTTAACAATGTGATACCATTTGATGGAATCCAGCTGCACAGAGTCAAGGTGTATCTAGACCAGGAAATACTCAAATACCTATAAAAGGTAATAAATAATGATGAAAAGTAATAATTTATGATGATGGGACATACAGGTATTTCAAGATTAATAGGCCCTTTGTTCCCTTTCCAAAAGCATTGTAGAGGGAAATAATGGTGGCTTTTATTCTCTTACTCTTATATACATACCATTATTACATGGAAATCATATGATGATTAAAAACAGTCTTTCTCCTCAAAGCATGTTGAAAGCATGTTTTTGTTCCAGATAGTGGGGATAATATAACCTATTTGTACATGGACAAAAAAAGCTCAATAAAATGTTGCACGGATACTAAATGGATGCCTGACTCAGGAACATATTAACTTAATGATTAACAGTCATCATATTCTCATCCTAAAGGTCAAGGAAAACAACAGAATATATTTCAAGAAACATACTGAATTAAATATGTATCCCTTTGGCTGACAGTGAAATTCTAGCTTGTGATCCTATAGAGAGTTAGATATTTCAGTTATAAAAATCACGTCTACAAACTCTCATGTCTTAACAAAACCTGCTTTTTTAATTGCACATTTTTCATAAGATGATCAATTAAAGTTGAAATTGAAGGAGATGATTTGTGCACATGAGATGTATACCCTAGATATTTTTTCTCTTATTTAAAGACTTGTCATTTAGAACCAAGTTTTGGACAGAATTCCTGTACACTAAGTACAGCTTAGAGTGGGCAGTAGAAATATAAGATTGTAGGTAGTGAAATAACTTAATTTATGTAAATTAAAAAATAAATAACAATAAAGAAATGTGCAATTTTGTTGTTCGAGTATTGTGCTTTTGCAGAAAATATTTGGAAGCATTTCTTAAAGAAGTCTGAAAAGAATGACTGAAGGGTCTGGGACAAGGTGACACTTGCAGATCATTCTTGCCTTAACCCAAGTTCCAGCCTGCATTTGGGTGTAGAGTTAAAATCAACCTCCTCCTATCAGATTGTGTGACCTAATGAAATCTCAGTGTATCACTGGAAAGGAAGAGCTGCATACGACCCTCATCTGACAGCAGTCCTTAAAAAAATGGAAAAGGCTTGTCAATCAGAGGTGCTCACACCCTATACAAAAAGAGAAGCTTAAATAGAAAACAGCAGCAACAACAGTTGGCATGGATTCTGAAATGGGCTAGCACCCAAGAGGAGAAGCAACACTAATTCATGAGCATAGCTACAGGGCCTGGTACAGAGCCAGCTCCAAATCCCTCTGCTTTTAGAACAGCTTTTAATTTTTTATCATCTTATGAAAAGGGAGTGAATTAGATGCTGATGACTGGCGGCATTGTTGGCTTGCCTTTGCCACAGGGATGTTTATCCAGGTGTGTCAGCAGTGCCCATGGCCACATGCTTCAAATCTAATCTGGAGAAATAACCTTTGGGATCCTTCATCCTGACTAAATCTAACATGAGACCAGAGATGATTGGTCTTTCTGCCTCTTGGAAACAATTGTTCACTCATGAATGTGGCTGGGGCATATCAACTTGTTTTCATCAAGATCATCATGATATAGCTTTTCCAAAGGAGTCCTCTTTTTATTTTCTCTTAACCTGAGGGCACTATGTTTTGCAAATGGCATGCAAATGATTCATCAAAAGATAATTTGACTATCCCAAGAATGAAAATTATATCTCAGATCTATAGGGTGATTTCCCCAATGAGGGGAGTAGATATGGATACCCTTGTTTATGTCCTTGAAAAAGACACTGAGAGCTAGGTAACATTTCCCTGGCTCTGCTCACAAATTACTTTGGAATTATTTGTAAGTTGTTGGCCAATGACTCTGGAATTTACAGACGATAAAGAAACAAAAGAACTGAAACTAGAAGTACCAAATAAAAATGGCACATCCAAATGAATGGAGGAGAAAAGAGACACAAATTTAAGCTGAAAAATAGGAAGGATGGAATTGTTGTTGAGGCCTTAAGCAAGTTTTGTAACCTTTCAGTGCTTCTCTTTCCTTATGCCTCATGTGTAAAATGGGGGTAAAAATAGTACTTACTTCGTAGTTTTCTTTTGAAGATTATTTTCATTTCTGATACAGATAGAGAACTGTAGTTCCTGTCTACGGCCATACCACCCTGAACGCGCCCGATCTCGTCTGATCTCGGAAGCTAAGCAGGGTCGGGCCTGGTTAGTACTTGGCAGGGTCGGGCCTGGTTAGTACTTGGATGGGAGAACTGTAGTTCCTGCCTTGTGCTAAAAACTCAACAAATGTTTGACCATAATGATAATTATTAATTAAATGATAATTATGTGCCAGGCTCTGTGCCTGCTGCAATGTAATATATAATATTATACCACATAACCCTCACAATATTTATTATGATCTTCTTTTTGCAGAGTAAGAGACTTAAGTAACTTACCTAGGACCCAGGTAGCAAAGAGCATAGCCAAAATTAACACCCAGGACCACATGTTTCTTAAGCTCATGACCTCTAGATCAAGCTACATCTATTATTATCAAACACTTCTCTATACTCTATTGCTTTTGTAAAGTAAAAATAAACTATTCCCCAAAATATAAATAATAATATTATATTTGGTAAATTTTACATACTTCTTTGGTATGCCAAATATACTAGTCTCCTCTTAAATGTTAAATTACCCATGAATTTCCAGAACATGTGATCTGCAGCCTGTTAAACATCATTAGTGCAGAGACATTGGACAGCATTATATTGTATCTGTCATTATTCTTATCTGCTAGTAATAGTAATGAACTCTAGCCAACCTATGATATTGAAAGGATTTATTGGAAGATAATATTGGGCACTACTATATTGGCTGGGATATTCTTTTTGCAGACTTCTAACACTGGCAGGAACCAAATGAACTTTGGAGGGATAAAAAGCAAGCAAAACAACAATTATTTAGCCAGAACAATCTGGTCAGGACAGAGCCACTAATTTTTCTAGGCCTGAATATCCTCTAAACACTACTTCTACTACTATTGGACATAGTAGCAGCTACCCTAAATAAATTATAATCATCATTTTATCCTTCTTGTGTTATTCACTTTAGATTTATAGTCTGGGATGGTAGCATCCAGTTAGCTGAGTCTAGATTATGTACCCATAAACTGGCTGCCAGGAGGCAAGGAAAGGAAACTCTAGCCTTTGATTCTAAGTAGAAGGTGGGATACTATGTCTGATAAGTGCATTGCACAGTGAAGATATGGATGATGAATAGCCAAAAATGCAACAAAGTTCCACTGTGCCCATTCACGTGGCCCTGAATCCTTTCTCCTAGTGGCCTTTATGTGAAGGATTTGGTTACCTCATAAATTTCTAGTTATAATTAAACAATTGAAGGTACACCACTTTGTACATATTGCTTTTTGCAGTGGTTTTCTAGAACTGCTTATTAATCAAACAGCATCCTTCTTCTATTGGCATATAGATCAATGAGATTTTATGCCTAAACACACTCTTGGAAAACAAGGCAAAAGATAATACTTCAAGTATATGTGTGTTCCAAACCTCCTTTTCATATGTTTCCAATTGTTCTTTTTATATCAATTGAACACCAATAACAATCTGCCAACCTTCATCAGCCTTGTGTCTCAAAAAGTTTGCATAATTTATATGCTCATAATAGTTTTTAAAGTCCATTACTAACTACACTCAACCACACAGCCACCTTTTCATCCTTACTGTAGTTCATCTTAAGTGGAATAAATGATTTTGTTTTACTTACATACATCTGTATGTTGTTATGTTAAATGTTCAGAGAAATCAAAATACTATTCATAGGAAAATATTAAGGTATTTACAGACATATGGGATCTTAGAATATAGGAAGGTAACACAGCACAGAATATTAATTCAGTATTTAGGAAAGATTTAGTTATCTACTATGACGTATCCAGAAAAATACAATATTGTTTGCAATATACCCTTACTCGCTAGATTTGAAAAGTAAAACAATTTATAATTTTTATATGACATAATTTGTTAATGGTATACTTGGATTGTAAATGATACATCTGAGACCAGCATAGACAACCAAGATGAATATTGCTTTAAATAATGAATAGTGAGAATTGCAAAGTGACTGGTTCAGTCTTGGTAATTCACTTATTAAACTAATACCATGCAATTTCCAAAGAATTACACTAAACCCTACGATTATGCTAAGCAGTTTGGAATTGTACTACCTACTCACCACCTGTCAATCCTTGATGGATTTGATTAGCACAGATGAACAGCCAAACCGGCAAAGAGGAATACTGAGGAGAGAGAAGACAACCAAGGGCTTGGAACTGGCTTTACTGTGCCACCCTTTGCTCTTGTTGTGCTCACTGCCACTGAAAAGCAAAAACTATCAAGATATTTCAACTTGGCATTTGAATTCAGAATCATTTAAATGGATCAAGATAAGCTTGGATGCAAAGCTACATTGTTGGTTTCTCTGCTTTTTGTCTATATACTTCTTTTTAAAATGAAATATATTAATAAAACAGAGGTATATGGAACCTATCAAGGCACAATTTCTCAGAAAATGCAGCCCTGTTTCCTAAGCTTAATAGAAATTAATCATTCTACATACACTAATGGGTATTCAATTAGACTCATAAAAAACTAGGACCCTACAATATCCCTGATGGAAAACCAGATATAGAGAATATTTTTTCTCCATTCTAGAACTACAAGCATCTCCTCTTCAAAGAAGACTAAAGGAGAAAAAACAAGGCAATGAAGGTAAATATAGAGCAGCTTTTTCAGTTTGATAAGTAAAAATAGCATTTTGGGAAAGAGGATGATCACTATTTCTTAAAATGCTGAGTTATCTATTGCTCAAAAGTATCATGGGGACTGTATTACATTTAATTTAGTTTTATTTATTTTTTATTTAAAAAACAACTTTTTAAAGTATAATTTACATACCATGCAATTCATCCATTTTAAGTGTACAATTAAATTATTATTAGTAAATTTACCAAGTTGTACAGCCATTCACACAAATCAGTTTTAGAACATTTCTTTCCCCCTATTGAGAGTCCTAATTCCCATCCCCAACTGCAGGGACCCACTAATCTGCTCCCTGTTTCTATAGATTTGCCTTTTCTGGACATTTCATATGAGTGGACTTATATAATATGGGAATTATTTCTCTAATTTCTTTACTCAACATTTTTTTTTGTCACATTTTGTAACTTGCCTCTCCATCGCATGGGTAAGTGGTATGCCCCTCCCCTCCACAGTGCTCACTGCATCCCTCAGATGTGGATCTACCCTCCCACCCCCTGGATCTCTGGTGAACACCACCACCATGTGAGCTCCATAGTGTTAATCAGTCAGTACCAATTTGATGGCGAGTATGGCTCATACCTTAAAATTATCAAATCCATTTATCACAAACCCACGGCCAACATCATACTCAATGGGGAAAAATTGAAACCATTCCCACTTTGAACTGGAAATAGACAAGGATGCCCACTTTCTCCTCTTCTATTCAACATAGTGCTTGAAATCCTAGCTATAGCAATCAAGCAAGAGAGGGGCATTAAGGGTATCCATGTGGGTGCAGATGAGATCAAACCTCTTCACTGATGATATGATATTATATCTAGAAAATCCCAGGGATTCTTCCAAGAGACTCCTAGATTTGATAAATGAATTTGGTAAAGTCTCAGGTTATAAAATCAATATACACAAATCAGAGGCATTCATATACGTCAATAATAGTCAAGCCAAAACTCAAATCAAAAACGCAATGCCTTTTACTATAGCCCCAAAGAAAATTAAATATCTAGGAATATATTTAACAAAAGATACGAAAGACTTATACAAGGAGAATTATGAAACACTAAAGAAAGAAATTGTAGAAGATGGAAAAAGATGGAAAAATCTGCCTTGTTCATGGATTGGTAGAATCAATATTGTTAAAATGTCAATATTACCTAAAGTGATCCACAGAATAAATGCAATCCCCATCAAAGTACCATCTTCATTCTTTACAGAACTAGAAAAAATAATTCTTCACTTTGTATGGAACCAGAAAAGACCTCGTAATAGCCAAAGCAATCTTAAGCAAAAAGAACAAACTGGGAGGCATCAGTCTTCCAGACTTGAAGTGGTACTATAAAGCAATAATAATCTTTCCTTATATTTTAAAATTTCTTTGCAGTAGATCATTTCTTTAAAATACAGTATATATGGCAATACTGTTATAGACATTTAAAATAGTTGTTGGCACTTTCTTTCACCTGTGAAAATTAAAACAGTAAAAACTTGGTCCCTTAAGACTTAATCTAGAAGCTTGCTTGTTCCCTTAGCCCCTCACTGACAGTAGCAGATAAATTGACAAGTTTTAAAATAACGTGATAAGCAAAAGATAACAAAAATTAACTGATCAACTATAAGCCAAACAGTTCCTGCGCAAGCCAATACGCACAGCGTCAAATACGTATTGCTTAGTTATAATTTTGATTCCACAAATAGAACAACATAACTCATGAAGCTTAAATAAGTTATAATTCTTCTCATCCTAAATATTTTCAGAACGTAAGTATTTTACCAAGGCGTTCGTTGCAGATGAATTAAAAGTAATAAAGCAGAAAAAGAGGCATGTTAACTTCATTTCCTGACTTTTCAGGTAAATGAGAGAATGTGCTTCCAACGTACCTTCTGAATGACTTGGCCTTGTTTTGTGCTTGGGCCGATTCTCGCAAGGGTGGAAGTTCAGCTGCTGTAAGACGGCTGGACAGATGACAGAGAAGTTTGAGACGGTTACTTGGGTGGTATTTGAAAAGCCATGAAGGGAAAAAATGTCTTCGGCAGATAAGCACTGAAATAGAATAAACAAGGAAAATGCACGTGTTAACACCGTAAAAGCAAGCAAGCAAAGATACCGCAAAGAGACACACCGTTTCATCCAGACACACAGCACTAATCTTTACACAAAAGCCCACTACAGAAATGTACGGACCTCTAAAAGTGTAAGACAGTACACATGCCTTTAAATCTAAAAATAAAAACAGTAAAAACAATCTTCTTCATCAACAGCCTACCTACGGCAGACAAAAAGGTAAAAATTGGTTTGAGCATGTCACAAGACTTTTTCGTAAATTAAAAAAAAAAAAAACCAACAGCATTCAAACAAAGGGTTTTAAGATGTTTTGTATTTTCAGTCTTTATTTTACTTTCTTTAAATTGCATGGATACATTGTGTCGGCTATTGGAGTGGCTATCTATAGCTTTTCTTGTAGACCAACAACTGTCTCCTTATAGTTTCATAGTTAAGAAATTAATTAATTAATCCTTCTTCTATGCTGCAATAATAATTCCAACATATAAAAGTTGTATTAAAATATGTCTTTAGCACAAAGTGTTGTTTGCTGAAATATTTATTATTCTCAATGACGGTGGGTAGCTTTTCTATACTATATAAAGTTGGGCTATTTAGAAATTCATTAACTATTAATAAATTGACTCTGCATTAGAAAAAAAACTCTGTGAAAGTAAATTTTTAAAGGTATCATTTATATTCTTGGGCACATTTTTACTATAAATTATCTTCTACATACTGCTTGCATTATTAAAAATATAAAATAATACTCATAAGTGTCATAAAAATAATAGAGTGTGAAAAAGATCCATTCACTGAAATAGAAGAGTCTGTCTTTAATAAATGCAATTTAGAAACTTTCTTTGCATGCTTCAACCAATACCTAAATTCCACTAAGACTGTGTGCTATGGGCTGAATTACATCCCCCCCCAAAATTCATATCTTGAAGCCCTAATTCCCAATGTGATGGTATTTGGAGATGGGGCCTTTGGGAGGTAATTAGGGTTAGATGAGCTCATAAAGGTGCCTTATAAGGGCACTTATAATAAAAATTGTAAGTGCCCTTATAAGGGCACTAATCCCAATATATAAGAAGAGACACCAGCGAGCTTGCGCACTTGCTCTCTTTCTGCTTATGAGTGTTCAACAAGAAGATGCCAACCCAACGAGAGAGCCCTCATCAGACAGCAGCCCTTCTGGTCCCTTGGTCTTGGACTTCCAATCTTCAGAACTGTGGGGAATACATTTCTGTTGCTCAGGCCACTTAGGCTATGGCATTTTGTTATGGCAGCTTGAGCTGACTAATACCTCTGAATGGTATTGAAAACTCAAAAGCTGATGTTAATTTTTTGACCATAAGGTGCTATGAGTCCCTTCACAACAGAGACAATGAAATTAAAAGTATCAAATTTTGATATAAGATCACTGCTATTTATAAAGGAAAAATAAAAAAATATCAAATATACCAAGATGTATGCAGTTGTCAAAAGCTAAGATTGCAATTACCCCTTACAGAAATTGCACATTTAGATTTTTTAATGTCCAAGTATGCACCTAAAGCTGTTCCTTATTCAACCTACTCTCTCCTGTGGATTTGTCACAATGACAGCTGTGTGTCACCCCTGAAAGAGGAGACACTGCTCTTAATTCTCTGTTGACAGTCTTCCCATTGACTGAGAACAGGGAAAAATAACCTAACAGAGGGAGAAGATAGCTCAATATCCAATTGAGGAAGGTAAAGTGGGTATAGTTTATTCATCACCATGAAGACGCCCAGGAGCAGAATTGCTAGACTCAAAAATTACAGAGCTCCTGTGGTTCAACTGGCCGCTGCATGGTTCCAGGAGCAAACAGGGGTGATGATACAAACAAAACGCAGTACTGTTTTCCCGCAAGGAAGTCTTAACCTACTCGGACTTCAAGTTCTTCCAACTATAAAATAGGAGGAAAAGGATAAGCCGCCTGAGGTTAATTTCCAGCGATATCAGAATTAACATTCTAAGATAATACTTGATGACCATTAAGCAATTCCTTCAGGCTCCAATTGTAACCCATTCCTAAAGCAGGAAGTCCACTTGCTAAGGCACAGTCAGCAGTCTCTAACGACGTAAAATACAGAATCATAGAAAGCATAGAGTATAGGATCACACACAGTAGGGTAAGCATTGCTCAGCCAAACTTCAGCCCCAGTTACACACGTGTATTCCAGATCACAATGTAAAATTTATTGCTCACTGTGAATGACAGTCAAGAGTTTGCATGTCACTGCCCTTAAGGAGGCCTGAATGCCCACTGTGCATCATTAAAGACACTCTCATACCATTAGAAAAAGGAAGCAGTGCAGTCAAATAAATGTATGTACAATATATTTAATAAATTAATATTTTAATTTAATTATTAATAAATTAAAAAATAAATAATATGTGTAATATCAGATAGCTTAGAGTCCTGATGATTTGTGCAGCATATTTGTAGAAATTTTCTCTGGACAGGTAGTCATGAATCACCAGAAAGAACACGAAGATGCAGAGATGACAAAACAGAGTCTCACCTTGCAATAAGAGAGCGAGAACAGAACACCAACAGTGAGACGAACCAAACGGACCAGCCTGATTCATCTACCAGCAAGCAGAACGCACATGATTTTGGAAAGCAGCCTATTCTGGCTTCAAACAATCTTGATATTTATTCTGCTTTGATTTAACAAAGTTGAGCCCAAAACAAAAGAAAGCAGTTGTCTAAGAAAGGGTGGTGTCCCCCAGAGCAGGGACAAACAGGATGGGAGCCCAGTGCCTGAACAGTGCCACTAACAATGGCAACAAATCCAGCTGAACCCCCGACAAGGAAGTTCAAACTCTCTCAAGGACACCCTTTCACCTCCAAAAACAATGCACAAATAAATTGTGGAAATCGTAGGATCGTCGAGAACTCCTCAGAAAGCAACTCAGGATGATCACACTGAAGAGTACGAGCCTTCACAATACTCCGTGTGTTTCTTCTTTTCATCTATTTGTTTTTATGACACTGTTATTCTCAGGAGCGCCGACCTGATGTTAGCTGTAGCCTTTCAAGGTTGTGCTATCAGAGGCAAATCTAGTCAGCAGACGCCCTAGTGCCCAGTGGGTTGATGTTTTTCTGAAGCCCTTTTCTAAGTTTTGGGTTGACCTCCTATTTGCTCGTCCCTTGCCACATTAGGTTGATCCCAAATGTGCCTTATGTACAAGAAACACCGAAGTAAAGCAGCGGTAGGGCTGGGGGCCTCAGTCACGTATGACAAGCAAGACCCCACATTTTACTCAGAACCACTTTAGCAAACAGATCTGTGCATTTCTGCTTCTGCTTCCCCATTCCTTCTTCCTCGCCAGTTCTGACAAGCTAGAACTTTCTCTGCTTCTTTCCCAAACGTGTCTTGGTGGGAAAGCTGGGGCTGAACAGAGGGGAGAGATCAGGGCAAGTTCCTCTCTCCACACTCCATGCAGTTGAGGTTCTGCCTAAATCAACGCCAAGAAGCACGGTGAGGTTTGCAATTACACGGTTTCCTGGCTGGCCAGGATTCCGTACTCGACTAAACTGTAGTCGGGCTCCTCTGAGCCCAAGCCCTGCACCTGGGCATTGCAGGGAGCAAAGGCTCTTGCCCCGCTAAGGTTCGCTGAAAAATCACGGACATGAGGCAGATTGATTAGCAGGAGGAAAAAGATGGAAATTTGTTTTACTTAACACGTATACACAGGAACCGTCAGAATGAAGATTCAACTCTCCGATGAGGCACAGAGGTTTTAAAAACTTGGGGCTTGAAGTGGAAAAACAAGTTTTGGGGAGGGAAAAAGGAAGCGGCTTGAGTAACTAGCTGGCAAAGGTGGTCTTGTCACCTACGTGAAACCGTACTGCAGCCAAGAGAGAATCAATGGTGTATGTTTCTTTTCCGACTTTTAAAGGTGTCAGACTGTCAGTTAATAATCTTCCCTAGATCGGGTTAGGATAGATCTGGCTGCACTAATGCAGATGTTCTGCAGATGTATATTTGCCCCCACTAAGACAGCTTTGAGGTGTCACTTCTACCTGGGAGACTCATGACAGCCATCCCAAAATGTTACAGCAAGTGTGACGGCGGGTGGTTCCAAGGACAAAGGGAGCGGCACACGGAGAGTCGGAGAATCAAGGTTTATTCCCCGGCAAGCCCAGAGGGGTCTCACCACCAAATTCTGAGCCCTGTCTACCGGGTTTTTCCCACTTTTATTAGGGTGGGGTGGCCCGAGGGATGGGGTCTCAGGTGGCCAGTGCAATAAGTAAGCATGATTGCAGAAGCCAGGTAACAGGTATTAGGTTGATGAGGGTCTTCCTTATCAAAAATGTGTCAAAGAAATATATATTTGGGAGTAAAATATTTCTAATTTCCCTCTTCACCCCTCCTAGTGGGGCCTGCACCCTCCTGTGTGAGCAAGAATCCTGCTGAGTCAGTTTGGAGAGAACCACGCCCCACCCTTGGTAACTGACCACCCCTGGTATATGATCCCCCCGATGTGGTCTGGCTGTTGGGCCCTCCACGTCTCACGATGACATTCCATCCCAGCGTTGCAGATAGGGCCTGGGGGCAGGTGTCCGGGTCACGGGGATGGATCGCTCATGCATGGCTGGGTGCCATGCCTTTGTTGTCATGAGTGAGTTCTTCTGTGTTGGTCCCCCTGAGAGCCGGCTGTTTGAGGAAGACTGGCACCCCCTGCTCCCTCTCATGCTCCCTTCTGCCATGTGACACGCCATCCCCCCTTCCCCTTCCCCTTGATTGGAAGTTCCCTGGAGCCCTCACCGGAAGCAGGTGCCACGCTCCTGGTGCAGCCTGCAGAACCGGGAGCCAGTAAATCTCTTTTCTTTATAAATGACCCAACCTCAGGTGTTTTCTTTATAGCAACACAAAACAGACCCGCACACCTCTCTACCATTGATATTTCCTCTTAGTGATTTTCCATCCACTGGCCCCACTCTGATCTTCGCCTATAAATCCTGACTTGTCCAAACTATCTTCAAAATCGAGCCCAGTTCCACACTGAGGTCTTTTTTCCCCTTGTGATAGTTAACTGCATGCCAGCTTGTCTAGCCACAGGGTGTCCAGATTAAACGTCATCTCTGGGGGTGTCTGTGAGAGGGTGTTTCTTGATACGATTAGCATTTGAATCGATGGACTCAGTGAAGCAGGTTGCCCTCTTCAGTTTGAGGCCGGACAAGAAGAAAAAGACAGAGGAAGGAAGAATTTGCCCCATTTTCCCTACCTCACTGCTTGAACTGAGATACCTTCTTCCATTTTCTCCAGCCCTGGCTCTCAAATTCACGCCACTGGCTCTCTTGGTTCTCAGACCTTGGGAACTGGAGCTAAACGACACCACTGGCTGTCCTGGGTCTCCAGCTTGCAGACAGCAGACCGTGGGACTTTTCTACCTGCACAATTGCACGAGCCAATTCTTCATAATAAATATCTCCAACCAGTTCCGTTTCTCTGCCTAATATATGCCTAATGCAGTAGCTCCTGAATAAAGTCTGTTTTTACCACTTTACCTGCTGTCAGGCTCCGGTTTTCTTTAACAATATCAAGGATAATAGCCATGCAATCGTACTGCACATCACACTAATTCTTTTCTTAATTCCACAGGTATGTACTGAACCATAAAAGTCTGGGTATCATATTGACGGGGGAAGCCAGAAGATCACAACCGGAGAGAAACAGTACAAAGACAAATAAGTCACAGACCTCCTATCAGGAAACTCCAATAACCACGGCAGAAAGAAATCAGATACACCAACCTCTATAAAGCCAGAGAGAAAATAATAAATTCACTAGAGACATAATAATGAAGAACTATGCGAGTTCATATGAGGGAGAGATGCTCTGCAGAGGAAATTGTCAAAAATGACTCTGAGGCTGGAACTCTGGGACGTGGCTCCCGGCGTGAGTGGGGAACTTAGGAAGAGAAACACATTCGGTCGGAGGGTGGCGACTTTGGTTTCAGACGTTTCAAGTTGCAAGGCCCATGGGATGCCATGTGGAAACGACTGGTGAGCTTTCTCTGAGAAAGGCAGGGGCCAGCGATAAGCATGTGGCTTCTTCTGCAAAGAGTAATAGCTGAGTGGGAGAAGAGGAGATGATCGGGAGGAGAAGAGTATAGGAAAAAGGGCAAAAACCTTGGAATACACATATAATTTGCATAAGCACAGGAAAGGCAGCCAGAGAACAAGACAAAGCAAGACAAGCCCAAAACATAAGAAATAATCTAGACCAGTGAAACGCAGGGGATGCCTGTGGTCTTTGCTGGCCTGGGGTCCCTTCCCCACCATCAGGCAACAGGCTGCCTACTGCCGAGGAAGCCCCTTTCATGTGATTTACGTGAACATATGACCCAGACCTGTTCCCTCTCTGATAGAGCTGCTACAGAAGTCTTTCTCTACCAAGACTTCCATAAGTCTGGGGACTCCACAGGCCATTTTGCCACCACGTGAAAGAAGACCAGCTAGAAGAGGAGAAAGACAGATTTTCAATGCCATCACTAATACCCTGGATACAGACATGCCTGAAGCTGATATGCCCCTTAACTCTTCAGTTACCTGGACCAATGAATTCCCTTTAAGTGGCTTAAAGCTAGTTAAAGTTGTTTTTTCTTTCACTCTTAAAAATGACAGAGTCCTGATTGATACATAATTATTGAAAAGTCATTTTATAAAGCTAGTGAATGAATGCTGGATCATAACCTGCAAGAGAACAAAAAGATAAGCTTTTCCACTCTTTAAAGCTTCTCCATTTCTTCTTCCTTTTGTCAACACCCAGGCCATTTTCTCTACCTGGCTGCCTTGTCAAGTGGCATCCAGCAAATAATACAATACAGTATGACCACCTGATCCTGAATCCGTTGTGCCAAGGCCTTCTCATCATACCGGAAATGAAATAGCATCCCATTCAAAAGCCACCCCAGGGATGGTTTCAGATTCTGTTTGTCCTGCGTCATGATTCTGTGGGACGCCGAGCAGCTCAGGTCCCCAGTAAGGACACTGCCAGGCGTGGCTGTATTCTCTCTGCGGAGGTAGAGGTAGGGAGCGACAGCGATGTGTAAGGCATTTGGACTCCCCTGACAATCAAAATTAGCATGAAGCAACAAGTCCAGGCTGTAAAGTAACTGAGCCACACACACTTTTAAGTTCCATTGCAAAACCCCAAAGGGAGAAAGAGGCAGAACTGGGGCTAGAATCCACATCTGAAAGAGCCTAATTTCTAATTTCTTTTTTTTTAGTGACTTCTCTACCTTGGCCTGTTCTGCCACTGACTGCTATAGCTGTCATTTGTCAGCACGAACTACAGCTACCCTCTGGAATTTGCCATGCGACAAAAGCCACGTAACCCATCCTCCCCATACCCCAAGTGAATGGGTCTCCTGTTCTTCGAAGAGATGCCACAAGTAAGAGGTTTAATGAGAATCCTACTGAAATCTTCATCTGTTCTGCACTCAGAAAAGCCTGGTCCACCTCTCCTCCATTCTCCTTCATTTATTCATTAACCAACCAGGCTGATCACACGTTCTCTGGGCCAGGTACTCTGGTAGGTGCTGAGAATAAGACCTGGTTCCCATCTTCAACAAGGTCACCATTCAGCAGAGGAAACAGACAGACACAAAACAGAGAAGTACAATAAAGATACGCAGAAGGTATTGTCAGATAACAGGGAAGAGATCAGGGGGAGCTTCCTGGAGGAGGAGACACATGTGCTGAGTCTGAAATGTTATTTTGGTGCAGCTGATGGCTGAGGACATAAGACGTGATCCACAAAAAATTAAGGGAGAGATCACTGGTGCAAATGAGTATGTGATTAGTTGGCAAAGGAATTTTATAAACTATAGTTATCACAGGAGTTCTGAGAAGCATATAAAAGCTATAGTAATAGCAACCATATTAGATGCTTAAGATATATAATCTCTTTTAATCCGCATATCAACTACTAAAGTAGATTTTAGGAAAACCATGGATGAAGAAATCACGTCTTAGAAAGGTAAACTCTATGAGAATAAACAGCTTGTAAGTGTTAAAGATAAAATTCAAACCTGTGTCTTCTGATTTCTAAGCCAATACTGTGGCTGCTATGTCTTGGGTGAACACTGAGAAGAAAAATAATGGAAGAGAGAATCATTTAGACCCTGGCAGAAGAGTGGATTTTGTTGTCCCTCATAGTGAGCTCAACCGTAAAGTTAAATTAACTCTTAGCTCATACTTAGGATCCTACCCAGAGAGAGACCTCAAAAACAATCCTACGGTTCAAACATCAGCCAACTTTTCTCACCATGGTGAGAATGAAGAAGACAATGAAAGATAGGCATGATTCTCCGCACCCCAGCAAGCCCTCCTGTCCATCGCTCAGACAGGAAACGGGCAGGTGCGCCAGCCACACGCTAGCAGCAGAAGCTGACGGCCCAGAACCCGGCACGACGCTCGCTGTACAAGCCATGGCTGCTGATGTTGCCACAAAGCATTCCTGTGACAGGGTCACCCCGCCCGGAATACCTGGGCCAGCCCAGAACACCCAGAATACAAAGCATCTTAGGTCCTCTGGTTCCCTGTTACTATTTTAAAACCAGTGTTTTTGCAGCTCAAGCGGAGGAGCCAGCATGTTGACTTATCCATCTGAGACCTGACCACAGGACTAGGAGAGCAGTACTAGTGGCCACAGATTGTTAGGGATGCATTTGGAGGAGGAAAGGGTAGAGATTCAAAATGAGGATTTAATGGGAAAGAACCCTCTGGAATTCTTGAGCTCACATCTACCTTAGTACTTACTAATATCGTGTGCCGGGCACACAGCAGTGTTCAGTAAGTAAGTGATGAATGAACGAATGAGCCTCTCACTTGTCTTCATAGCAGTTTGGGGAACCAATCGCAAAAATGGTTTAAGTTCATAATAGCAACCAAAACAAAATTGTGAAAAGACAACAGAAATCAAGCACAGAAAGTGAAGTATACGTAAGAGTATTTCAAATACGGCAATTGGCCAGAGATCCCAAGAGAACAATTTCAATATGTAAATTTAAAACAGTGATTTGAGCTTCTCCGTTGGGAGGCCATTTCTGACCCTTCAAACAAGCGAACAGTCCCGTTCATGTATCACTTCAGGGGTCACCGAGCACTGTCTTGACATCGGTGACGTAAATGCACCCCACTAGCGACAGGAGCATTCACAGCAGGAGTGACCGAGACAGTCACATTCACTCTCAAAACAATTCCTGAAAAGGGGATGGAAAGCACCTTTCCTAAATATGTTATTTAAAGGAGAAAGATGATACACTGTTAGAGGGGGAAAAAGATCAGTATGAAACAGTATGTTCAAAATGCCACCGATAACCTTTAAAATAAGGTTAAATATAATCTTGAGACACATGCTCTAAAATGTTAACAGTGTTTACCTCCAGGAGGTAAAATTATGGGTGGTTTTTATTTTTTCCTTTCTGCTTCTCTATCTGCCAAAGTTCTAAGCAATGCACTCAGATTCTGGTTTCATTTAGAAAAATAAAACTAAGTCATAGTTTGTTTTCTTTAAATCTCTTTTTCTAGGTTTCCCTAAACACAGTTAAGACAGGCTGGATTTTTTTTTTTTTTTAAGATTCTACTAAAGAAAAAGAGAAAAGAAAAAGAAATGTTAAAAGCTAAAATACACTTTTTCTTTTACTTTTACTTTCAGGTTTTTTTTCTTTATTGAAGTGTAATTTACATATCGTGTCTTTACTCCATTTTAAGTGTACAATTTTTAAAAGAGGTTTACAAAGTCTTCTGACTTTCTCAAAGTTGACTGACAAGTTTCCCCACCCTGTCCTCATTCCAAATTCAGTTTCTCGAGGCCCCCTCACCCCTGGAAGCCTGGGATGGTGTCAGAGCACAAGCATGCGGTCGGGATGGCCGCCTTCCCACCCACGGTAGCCTCCAGGGGGCAGGGGCCTCCCCACTCGCCAGCACCTGCCAGAGAGTCCCATGGGTCTCCTCCCAAATGCCTGTCTGCCTTGCTGCTCAACCAGGGCCTCCCACTCAGCGCCCCAGGACAAAGCGTGGAAGGAGTGCCTCTTCCACGCAGGCTGCGGAGATGCCGTGAGCAGTGAGCTCATCCTTCAAAGCCATCCCACCTCTGCACACAAGGACCGGCCTTGTCCCCCAGAGGCCCAATCTCAGGACAATCTATGAGCACGGTGGTTCTCAAAGCATCGTCCAGAGACCCCTGGGGACAGCCGAGACTCTCCCAGAGAATATGCAAGGTCAAAATGACTTTCATAATAATACACCGACTGCATGTTTCTTCTTCACCCTCATACTCTTTCAGGTGTGAACAATGGAAGTTGGAGAGCCCATGGGACATACATCACAACCCAATGAATGCAGAAGCATATATGAGAATCCAGTGTCTTCTATTAAACCAGACTTAAAAGAGGTTTGCAAAAATGTAAAAGAATGCCATTCTCCTTACTAACTTTTTGGTCATGAAAAATACATTATTTTTTATTGTAAAAAAATGTGAGCAATGGAATCGGTTCATTATTATGTTTAACAAATTAAATATTTTTATGTTTTATCAACATTAATTTCTATAATGGTAAATAGTAACAGATATAGATCACTTAAACTAAGGCCCTTTGGTGTCTTTGAAAATGTTTAAGAGTGTAAGGGGATCCCGAGACCAAAGGCCTGAGAAGCCAGCATGTAACAATGACACACAGACCAGGCCCCGAAATGCCACTTACTGAGGAGTTAGGAGTTTTTCATCTATTCTTCTCGAATACACGCCTCATCCTGATTATCCCCACAAGATTGTCTCTACCGAAGCACCACCATCAGGGTGTCCCTCTTCTTCCCAAACTGAACCCCCCCCATACACACGAAAAAAGCCAAGAAAAAAACCCGTTACAAGAATACAAATTTCTGCCAAGAGTCTAAAGTTCTAGCACTTAAGAACCTCAATTATCTGTCTCTGATCTTCCTTTCCAGCTATAGCATCCTCCAAAAGTACACAGGCACACTCTAGTCTAAGCAAACTGTGCTAATAAGCCTTGTATTTTACCTTCACTGTGACTTGCATCCCCCATGAACCCCGCCTGGAATCTGACACTCCTCCCCTGAAACCACCAACTCCTGTCTGTCCTCCGGGCTCCATTTGGATCCTACTTCCTCTGCTTAACACGGCTACACTCGGCCCCTTCTCTGCAGAATCCAGACTCCCATACTATTTATTTGTTTAGCACCTATTGTGTGCTTCCTTACATTATTATGTGCTCACGAAAGTGGATATCTCTTTAATCAGATCATAAACATACACAGAGGATGGACTTCTTCCTTTTTTATATCTTCCTCAATCCCCAGGCTTTGGACATGTAAGAAATTCAATTTATAAACTCATTAATTTCACGGATTAAGGAAAAGGAGTAAATGAAAGGAAATAAGAAATTAGCACATGGGGTCTCAATATAATTCAGAGAAATACAAATCAGTACTCTGAGAGGCATTTACCAGGAGCTCCGAAGAGCCAAATTTCTAGTCATGAGTTTTCTGCTCATTCTGTGTAACTCCCAGAGTCAGCTGGATGTAGCCCTGATGTCCCAAATAGGCTAATAGTGACACCAGTGTTTCTAAGTTGCCCTAAAAACCGGGCTATGGAGAAAGTCCATGTCTAAATGAGGAGGAAAAAAATCCTGGAAAGTTCCTACACTAAAAGTAATAAAAATGTTATTACTTCCTTCTACTCAGCACATGGATTAAGTTTTAACATACGATCCAGATCATTAAATATGAAATGTCTGATTTCGAATCGAAAGTGTAGCTTATTATATCTCCAACAAGAAGCAGTACAATTAATCAAAGTATGTGCCTAGATACTTTGGCAAAAAATTGACACAGTTTTGCCATCTTAACAGTGGCTTGTTTATGCCAGCAGCAAAGAAGCCTGGAGAGCCAGTGGCGATGAAATTGTGAATGGCGTTTTCCACAGCTTGTTGAGAACTGAGTATTTTTCCCTGCAAGAAGTGGTCCAAAGCCTGGAAGAAGTGGCAGTCAGTTGGTGCAAGGTCTGGTGAATACGGTGGATGACAGAGAGATTCCAAGTCCAACTTCTGTAGTTCGAGCAGCATTGTTTGTGTGACATGTGGTTGAGTGTTGTCTTGCAAGAGGACTGGCCTGTCTCTACTGACCAGTCTCAGCTGCTTAATCTCAAGCATCCTCATCATTTCATCCAGTTGGTAGCCGTAGACACCTGCTGTCATCGGCTGACCAGGTTTCATGAAGCTGTAGTGGATACTACTAGTGCTGGACCACCAAACAGACACCATTAGCCTCTTTTGATGAATGTTCGGGTTTGGACTGTGCTTTGGCACTTCATCTTTACCCAACCATTGTGCCAAATGCTTGCAATTGTCAAAAAGAATCCATTTTTCATCATATGGTAACAATGCGGTATAGAAATGGTTCACTTTTATGTTGTGACAGCAAAGAAAAGCAAGCTTCAAAACGATTTCTCTGCTGAGGCTTAGTTTCACTCATGCAGAGACCATCTATCCAGCTTCTTTACCATACCGATTTGTTTCAAATGGTCTAATATTGTTGGAATAGTAACATCAAACCTTGCTGCTAATTCACCTATAGGCTGAGATGGATTCACTTCCACTACAGCTTTCAGCTCATCATTATCCACCCTGGTCTCAGGTCGCCCATGTGGCTCATTTTCAAGATCAAAATCACCAGAATGGAATTTCTCCAACTGTCATTGTACTGCTGTGTGTTCATTAGCCACATCCTTCCCAGATACTTCATTGACATTCTGATCTGTCTGCACTGCATTGGTTCCATGACAAAACTCACACGTGAAAATAACATAAATGTTTGCCTTATCCATGGTTTCACAAAAATCGCTCTAAAAAAATTTGAAAGATAATCACAAGCCAAAACATTTGTTGGAAAGACTGAGGATATACTTTCACAATAAAAATAAAACAAGAAGTGTCAAAGTAAAATGTCAGCGATATCAACTGTCAAAGTTAGTACTTAAGGAAATCGGACATTTTATATTTAATAATCTAATATTTCTTTTGTGCTTTTCTGTTTATAATGGAACCATGGATGGAAATGTACGAATGCCTACTCCATTTCCTCACCTCCCGGTCACTCCTCAACCTCCTGTGGTCTGGCTTCTGTCCCTACCGCTTCCTTGAAATTATTCGACACAAGGTCACCCAGAACCTCCTTACTGCTAAATACAATGGGTGCTTCTCAGGCCTTCCCTCTTTGTCAATCTATTTTTAATTCACTTGTCTGCATTTGAAAACAGGAATTGTTGGTTTACCTTGAATTAAACGGGGCATCTAGGTTGATTGAACTAACTTAGAAAGTTATGTTCGTATAAAATTAATTGTTAAACATTTATCACTTTAAAAGGTTGAAGTTCTTTATCATGCATTCATTCATTCAACAAATATTTCCTGAACACCAACTCTAAGTTGCCAGTTTCAGGAAAAGAGGAAGCGATGGAGATAAATCCAGTCCCTCGCCCCAGAGATCTTACAGACTAGTGTGGGGCTCAGATAAAAACATCCGTAACTGCAGTGTGGCCAGGTAAGTGCCATGGGAGGACGGAGTGATTAATCTACCCTAAAGCAGTGGGAAGCAGTGGGATTGTCAAAGGCTTGCTGGAGAAAGCCACATCTAAGGCGAGATGGGAAGGAAAACGTAGAAACATGGCTGGAGAAGCACCAGAGTGGGGCAGACGACGCAGGGCCGTCACTGCCAGGCACGAGGGTCAGCGTTATTTGAACGGTAATGGGAAGCCACGTGAGGACGGCGACACCGCAGATTTGCCCAGTAGAGATGTAAGTCTGGCGGAAATGTGAGGATGCAGACAGACACGGGACAAGGCTGGATGCAGAGGCCAGGCGTGATGGCTCACACCTGTCATCCTAGCACTGTGGGGGGCCGAGGCAGGTGGATCGCTCAAGGTCAGGAGTTCGAAACCAGCCTGAGCAAGAGCGAGACCCCCATCTCCACTAAAAATACAAAGAAATTAATTGGCCAACTAAAAATATATATAAAAAATTAGCCAGGTATGGTGGCGCATGCCTGTAGTCAGCTACTTGGGAGGCTGAGACAGGAGGATGGCTTGAGCCAACTCCTGGGATTAAATAAGAGATCAAATAGGAGATTTTTGGAAATTATGATGACAGGACTTACGTGTATTTAATATGGGAAGGAGGGAGAGGGGAGAGAGAGAAAGAGAGAAAGGAGTCAAGAATAACGTCCAGTTTTCTCCGCTCAGTCCGGCAAGCAGACGGTGGTGCCGGTCACCAGACGGGGAAGCAGGATCACCAGCTGGTTCTGATAGAGAAAGAGATGGAGTTGGTGAGTGCGGTTTGGGAGAAGTTTGGACCTGTTGAGCTGGGAAAGGAAATAGGGTTAGACGTCAGTTGACAGCTGGCTGTGCGAGGCTGAAGCTCAAGAGAGAAATGTGAACCGAGCCAAGCCAGGTAAAAAGCGCTAGATCCCTGCAGCCCTGGGAGCGACTGGGGCTGTACAGAAAGAAAGCGAAAAATTAAAAGAAAAGTGGGCTTGAGATGGAATCACTAATATTTGAAGAATGAGCCAGAGAGGCAAGAAGAAAAGTACGGCAGAATCAAGTGCAAACAAGAAAAGGATGTGTTTCAAGTAAGGCGTAATCAACGCCCTCAAAATTCACAGAGCGGGAAGGCCTGGGAAGCACCCATGGTAGTCGGCAGTAAGGAGGGTCTGGGTGACCTTGCGCAGAATAATTTCAAGGAAGTGGTGGGAACAGAAGCCAGACCACAATGGGCTAAGGAGTGACCGGGAGGTGAGGAAGTGGAACAGGCCTTCCTGCATTTCCACCGTCCAGTTACCCAGAGAAAGTGAAGCTCAAAGACCACACAGTATTCGGGGGGGGGGGTCATAGCACAGTGGCCTCACGACTACAGCATTTGCTTAAAATTAGCAAATGTGAAAAGAACTGAGGATTCAAAGCTGGAATGTCTGGTCTCTCAAACAAATCCGAGCACTTGGTCTGACTTTCATCAAATGACTTATCTGTGCCTCAGTTTCTGGGGAAACTGATACGTCCGAATTTTCTCACAATATCGTTTTGAGCATCAAATGTCAGTCGTTGGAAAACAACTTTTTGCAAGGTTGAAAAATAGTTTCTAGAGGAATTAACAATGGGTTTTAGAGCTAACACTGATTATTGCAGGGACAGCTTCAACAAGGAAAAAAAAAGAACTTTTGTTCCCTTTCAAACAAGACAGGAACATCAGCAGAGAACACCCTCCTGCTTCACATGATCGTGTAGCTCCCAGTGGCTTCAAGAAACTGCTTGAAGAAGTGGCTTCAAGAAACATCAGTTTCTTGATGTCCAGGCACTTGGATAACTCAGGAGGAGCTTGGCTCTTTGGAAAATAAGGCAGCCCCTCCGTGGGATGACATTCTTCAGCATGAGAGGCAGAGGTGGGAAGGGGCATCTGTTCCAATGTCCAGCTACCCTGGAGTAGAAGCCCTCCCCGGCCACTTAGGAGCTCTGTGACTTAGAGCGAGTTCTTTAAGCTCTCTGAGGCTGGGTCTCCTCAAGGGAATAACAAGAGTATCTGCCCCATGGGATCAGGACGATTAACGAGATGGTGTATCAGGAAGCACAATGCCTGGCGTCCAGGAATCACCCATAACTTCAGCTGTCACTCCTATTAGGACAGGACCTGTTCCTCCGCCACAGTGAAGGCCCTGCCCACAATGTTTATTCAAATGGCACTCATCCCAGGACTCAGGACAGAGCCAGTGTCTAGCTTTTCACATTAAGGTGTGTAGGTGAAGTAACCAAAGCATATACCTAGATTCTGATAACTCTGCTTCTAAAGAAAACTGTGGCGCATCAGGAGTCCATAGACGAGCTCCATGACTTGGTGCCATCAACAGCATGAATCCCGCAACAAAAGGGTGTGTGTGTTTTATGGCACGTGTGATCCATAGTTATATAAAGCAGGATCTGTGACCCAACTTGGAATTGGCCTACTGACTTCACTGTGCCCTTTCATCTGAAGTTCGAGCTAAGTTTCTCTTTCCCTGCCCCCAAAGAGACACAGCTCTCACTTCTCCCAGTGTGTTCTCTAACCTGCTTTCTGAAAAAAGAAGTTCAGCTAAACATGGAGGGTCCTGGATCCTTTGGTTTGCCAAACCCATGCAGAGGCCCGTATAGACTGAGAAGTAGATCAAAATGTAAAACCACAATTCTACCAATTTCTGGAAGCTTTATATGGACTCTCAATGATTGACATTTCAGTAGCGATGCCAATTTGGGGCAAAAATGATAAAACAGAGCCAACTCCTGAACAGAGCCTCAGAAGGCCTCTGGAGGGGAGGGAATAATTTCAATGCACATTGAAGTAATCCAATTAGTTTATTACTCTGTACACCCAAGGTTTACATTTCCAGAAGTTTATTACCAGTGTTTGATGAAAGGGAAGTGGAGGCAAACAGTGAAAGCCTTTCTCAAAGTGAGAGGCACCAGGGAAACTAAGACTGGAATCCAAGTCCCGGCACTGATTTATTTCTCACTGAGCTTTTTCTTTCATTAATCCTTGCTGCCTTTTTATAGCTGTGCTCTCCTCTGTAAGTTACTCACGCTTAGGTGCTCAGCTCTTCAATGAGACAATTGTATTAAGGCTAATGTAGCTGTATCAAGTAACACAGTAGTACGATGGCAATAACTATGTATTGAACACACAATTGGAGCCAGGCATGATCCTCAGTATTCTACATGCATTGTCTTTTATTATTATTTATTATTGAAAGTAATACACGTCATGAAAAAAAGTCTTATATTTTCATTGTGTTAGTACATGTAACACACTAAGTGTCTGAACTATAGTTAATGCTCAGTAGCTATTTTTTTGGTTTTGTTTTTCTTTATTGAAGTATAATTTACATTCCATGCTCAGTAGTTATTATTGTGCTTATTTTTTAGTTAAAACGACCATCCTATGAGTAAGGGTCATTTTTGTCAATTCGCAGATTTGAAAACTAAGGATTATGGAAAGAGGTTAGGTCACTTGCCTGTGATTTCCCAGCTAGTAAGCAACAAAACTAGCATCTCAGCCCAGGTCTTTCTGACTCTAGAGGCCAAATTGTTAACCATTATGCTGTATTCTCTAAAATGGTTAGAAATCCAAGAAGCCCACCAAATAAATTGATAGCAATGATGGATTATTTTTTAACTAGATTCACAGAACTAAAGCCTTAGAGGCCTTATCAATGCCCACTTGATTTTCTTCTTTAACTACTCAGTTATTAAAAAAAAAAAAAGTCAAGGTGTTAAGTATTTGGAGTTGGCAGGCAGCTACACTTCAGGTTCACCTTTGATCTCGACTCACAGATTTTTGTTTTTGTTCTCCTCAAACTTCAGGCCAAGAAAAACAACAGGGGATCTTTGGAAGGAGACAGAAACCAAATTAAACAAGGCTCCATTCTGAAGGTTTTCTGTGCTCCCAAAACCCATCATCACAAAGGTAATTCAAAGACAGTTTCATTGCTTGGTATAATAAATCTCAAAACTAACCCATTTGAAACAGGCAACTGGGAATAGTTTAAGAATAAATTAATTAGTTTCAATTACGAACAAGAGTCTACTGTTCTATAAAGTTGGAAATGAGAAAACTCTGAAAACCACAGCTTCTTAGATTGTCTAGCTTTTAGCAACACTCTTTTTTAAAAAATAATAAGTTGCATTGTAAATGATCCTAATATCAGCTGTTTGCACTTAGTAATGTCTACATCCCTTGAGGAAACACCGCTCTGAATGCAAATAACTTGCAAACTCTCATTACCAGCCACGTTAAGCTGCCTTCATTAGGGGTTGCTTTTCTCATCCCTGAGGAATGTTGATCTTTCTCAACTTCAGCCCTTATCTTCCAATTCCTACTTATATTCCTCTTTTTCTCTCCTAACCCCTACTACCACCAAAAGAAATTGATAACACAGAGGACTCAGAAGTATATTAAATTTAAAGAAAACACCATTAAAGTTCAGCCACAGTTGAAATCAAAGGATTTTTTTTTTTTTTTTTTTGAGACAATCTCACTCTGTCACCTGGGCTAGAGTGCCGTGGCGTCAGCCTAGTTCACAGCAACCTCAAACTCCTGGGCTCAAGCGATCCTCCTGCCTCAGCCTTCCGAGTAGCTGGGACTACAGGCATGCACCACCATGGTCGCCTAATTTTTTCTACATATTTTTAGTTGTCCAATTAATTTCTTTCTATTTTTAGTAGAGACGGGGTCTCGCTCTTGCTCAGGCTGGTTTCGAGCTCCTGACCTTGAGCGATCCTCCCGCCTCGGCCTCCCAGAGTGCTAGGATGACAGGCGTGAGCCACCGCACCCAGCCAGCAATGGGTTTTTATGATGGGGAAACTAAGTCCCTGCCCCTCAGGATCCCAAGATGGGTGTGAACCATGGAAAGTATAACAGCTGCAAATGGCCCACCCTGCCACTCGACTTTGATCATCCCTAGAGAGAAATAAAAATCTATCCCAAATTAGGAAAGAAGTTTACCCCCCCACCCCCCAAAAAAACTCCCACCTAGAAGCAACGTCTTGGCTACAGGTAGAGTGAGTGATTCTGCTCACCCACTGTTCCCTCCTTGCTCCAACTCATTCCCAACACCTGCGCAAAACCACTTTCTCCCGTGCTGTGCAGTCAGGCCTGCAGCTGCTTCAGAGGTAAGACAGAGGGAGATTCCACTGCACACTGCCAGAAGAAAGAGGAGATTCATTGGCGAACCCTTCTAGAGTCCAACTGAAAGGTCAACAGAAAGTTTGCACACTAGACATAGGTATTTCTCTCCCACCTGAAGTCTATCCATAGAAGAAAGTGCTATTGCTGCTCCAAATATCATCCCTGAGCAAAATTCATCATACAGGAAAGAATGAAAGGAAATTTCATTCTCTATAAGAGAATTCATGTAACTCGCTTTAAAACCCATAGACGCATTTGGTACAAGCAGATAGTCAATCAATAAATATTTTAAAAACCAAACCAGATAAGCAGAATTGACTGAGTTGCAACTCTTCCAGAAGGCGTTTCCAACCCAAAAGGACCCCTCGCCCTTTTAAAGTGGTGGCATATGCTTTCTGGTATCTACTTGGCAGTTAATCATAGGTGGCCTTCTGCTATGTCTCACAACGTTAGCTTTGGTGATTGCTTAACTACCGCAATTTTGCCTTGCGTGCTTACTTTTCAAAAGTTCCCATCTTATTTCCTAATTGTATTATAAGGTCTCTGAGGACAAGGACCAGTCATCATCATTTGTAGCCTCTGTGGCCCTAGCTGGTTCCTTAATGTTGACCAAGCAATGGAGCCAGAGAAGTGACCGGTGATTCATAACTGTTGTCCGCAGTTCAAACTTTGAGATAATGGTTGCTCTGGCTAAAGACAGTATTATGTAGACTCAGAAAATGCACCATAGCCTGGGGTTCTGCCACTTACTTTGTGACACTGGTCCCATTACTTAACCTCTCTGTGCCACATTTTTCTTATGTGTGAAATGAAGATAATAACAGTACCTTTATCATAGGATTGCTGTATCTGAAATGAGATAATACAAGTACATTAGGTAATAGAGCTACATGACATAGTAAAAGACTAACAAACTCCAGCCATAATTATTTATGTAATGTACAAAAGGGTCCACATGACTCCTAGGAAAGTGAGTAAAGATAGAATTGGGGGAGTTAGAGCTGGAAAGAACCAAAAGTGTTTCCCTAAATGGCTCCAAATCACACGTGGCATCAAGGCAAACCAAGTTCTTGACGGCACAGTCAAATGAATTATGAATGTCCCTTCCCAAAACCTTGAAACACAATCAGTGCACTGTACATAGTCAACCTAGGTAAGAGCGCTGTACTAGATCAGAATGGGGCCATTGTCTTGGAGGATATTTGACTAGAGGTCCAAGTACAACCTCACCCTTCCGGTTTCCCACCTGCGCAAGCAAGTGAGAAGGCATTCCTAGGTTTACCGCCATCCTCAGCACATAAAAGCCAAAAAAAAGAAGAAGAACAAATAGTCTTTATCTCTTCTGCCCATGGGCAGTGCTTCCCAGAAACTGCCTCATCTAACCCATCACTACCCCCACCCCAGGAAAAGCGCAACAGATGGCCACAAGCAGTGCGCATGTGCAGGGACGACCTGTGTGCGGTGACCGCACTCAGACACGCCCCTTCTGTTTGGTACACGCCGCTAGCCTGGCCTCCCATCAATACCGGCCAAGAGTTTCCTCACTCCACTCCGTCTGGGGAAGATGATAATGAAGGAAAAGATATAACACTAGTTAAATTACCACTACAGGCAAAAGACTGAAGTAGGAAATGTTTAACTTTAGGGCCCTTTTCATACTCTTTAGCCATGCTTGCTATTCTAGAAGGTTCTGGAGGCAGAGCCTTTCTATTGCCTTCTGACTATCTGCAGATTCAAGCAGTCATTAAATTTCATGCAAGCCACCACAGCTGCCTCCTCAGCTCCCACCTTGACCCGCTCCAATTCCACACTCCCATGTAAGATTCATTTTCTGAAAACACAGGTCTGATCCCATTGCTGTTTGCAATTCCAATTAGACTTACATCATTCTAACATGCATTATAGTTACATGTGCATATGCTGTGTCTCCTCCAGTAAACTATAGAATCATGCAGGGACCCAGATTATATTACTCACCTTAAACAGTCTTCACTCATTTATTGAAAATATTTCTAACAAACACATGCTAAGAAACAGGCACTGGGCTAGTCCCTAGAGAAATGAGAGAGGCCATTCCCTTCAATTTGCTTAAAATCTATTGGAGGTGGCAGGGGTTACAGCCATGTAAACAAAAAACTCTAACAATATTTATTTATATTATTTATAACAATAATAATTTATAACAAATAATAATATATTATTTATAACAAATATAAAATTATCTAAATGTTATAATATGATTGTAATATATAGTACGTTATGATTGAACAGGCACCAATTAATACAGGATCACATAAAAGGGACTCCTATTAAACTGTTGAGCAGATAAAGAAAGGCTACTCAGTAATGTCAAAAACGATACCCAGGCCGGGCGCGGTGGCTCATGCCTGTAATCCTAGCACTCTGGGAGGTCGAGATGGGAGGATCGCTCAAGGTCAGGAGTTCGAAACCGGCCTGAGCAAGAGTAAGACCCCGTCTCTACTATAGATAGAAAGAAATTAATTGGCCAACTAAATAAATATATA
>CAUYRT010062735.1:0-13274 GCA_963574885.1 Lepilemur ruficaudatus | reverse complement strand
AATTTCTTTCTTTCTATTTATAGTAGAGACGGGGTCTCACTCTTGCTCAGGCTGGTTTCGAACTCCTGACCTTGAGCGATCCACCCGCCTCGGCCTCCCAGAGTGCTAGGATTACAGGCGTGAGCCACCGCGCCCGGCCTTAAGTTAGTTTCTTACCACACATTTGAGAGGCTTTATTCTTTGGTCTCCTACCTCAGAGAAAGCACCTACTCCATACCACAAAGTGTAATGATAGTGATATTGATGATGATACTACTCGTAATAACTACATTTATAATTTATTAATCACTGCTATGTGTCAGGCATTAAGATATTAACTCTCATTGTGAGGTGTAATTATCAGCATGATTTTATAGATAAGAAAAAGGAAACAGAGAGGTTAAGTAACTTGCCCAAAGTCACACAGTGATATAGCTGACACTTGATCCCAGGAAGTCTGGAACCACTAAGACTAAACAGCCTCTATACTTTTATCTGCTATCATCTTAATCCAGAAATGACTCTACTAGTAGTTACAATTATCAGCAAATTACAGATGAAGGTGGAAACAAGCATTAAGAAAAGCTAGATAATTTGACTAGCTAGCAAGCTACAGGGCCAGCAGTCAAAAATCTGTTTCTCTGATCTCTATATACTGTGCTTTTTCACTTTGCCACACTCCAGGGTGCTGGATCAACTAACATGGGACCTCTGTACAGACAGCTGTTCCCAGGACTAGAAGAGGTAACACTAGGTCCCAAGGGCACACAGGAAGGGAATAATTAAGAAAAATAACTAGACAAGAGAACCTGAAGGCAACCATTCTCCCTTGCTGCCAACTTCATCACTCTGAAACAGAAACTTTATCCTGTCACGTCCTGCTTAAAAACCACACATATTTGTTCATTATCTACTGCATCATGTCTCCTGCCTGATTTCAAGTCCCCCAACTCTCATTACCCAACCTCATCCCAATTTCCCTGAGATACCCACCCTCCAGTTTGGCCAGCCAGCCCCCGCCTGCTCCACTGCCCAGGTACACATTCTCTTCCCTCTGCCTCGGCCTAGGTAGGGGTGCACACTTCCCCACACCGGAATGTTCCTCCTCCTCCAGCCAGTCCTCTTTCAAAAACCTACAGGCCTGACTCCTTCACAGAGCCCCCTTACCTCCTCTTGTCCTTTCTGAGCTCCTTTGCTATTCCAAACAATGTAATAGATCTAATTCAATAAACATTTAACTAAGTACACAATATAATGAAAACAATGCTTAAAAAATAGGTAAATTGGTCTGGGACAGTTTTACAGAAGAAAAGGTGGATTTGAGGAGATCCCAAAGGACGAGTGAGACCAAGTTCGGCAGAGAGAAGAGGAAAGGACCAGGAGAGAGTTAACTTGAGGCACAGGAGAAGTGCAGTAGCAAACCCAAGCCCTCAGCCTGCCTTTGTAAGAACGTAGAAAAGGACAGCAGCCTGCCACAAAGTTCAGACCTGCAATACTGAAGGGACACAGCTTCTCAAAAGGTGAGTAGTACAGAAGCCAGGAGCTGCTCTGGAAAGAGCAGAGGCTCCAGAGTTCTATAGATCCAAACTCCAATCTAGGACCTGCCATCACTAGACCCTCAGTTAGTCCAGCTTCCTTGGGCTACATTTCCCCCACTGCAAAACAAAGATATAATGGTATTTGCCTCATAAGGATATAATGATTTGCAAGGTGAGGCTCAAAAAAGCAACCATTCTGAAGTGCCAAGGATAGTGTCCAACACAACAGATATTCAACAAGCGCGACATGTAATTACCACGACTACTGGTAATCCACAAAGCAGTCTTAAAGGTAAGACTGGTTCCATGCTTTAGTCTAGCATTCCTCAAACACATTTGATCACCAAAACAGTTTTAAATAAAAGTTTATGAAAAGAATACTACAGCAGCACAAGAGGTGTTAGGTACATTTTGATTAGCACAGGATGACAAATTTTAAAAATGTCTAGTGGTCAAAAACTATGAATTCAACATTTTAGATAAATGTGTATTTTATTAATCACAAATAAATGGTCTCATGGGTAAATTAACTGTTGCAGAAAATGAAGAGTTTTTTAAAGTTTTATAAACAAAATTATCCTCCCCTACACACACAAAAATCCATAAAATTCAATCACTTATATTATTAAGAAGATTCTTTAATTTTCTCCAGAGGACATTTTAATAGCCCTTGGGCCACAGTTCAGGAAGCACTGCCTGCAAGCCAGCGGGGTACTGAAAAAGAGGACAAAAGAAATAGAACAGGGAAGACACAACAAATAAAATGTTTTTCTACATTTTCTTAAGTCCTGCTAACTTACATGACTTGGAAAGACAGTTGGACTTGGCACCTCTTCCCACCACCCCCAATTTCAGAACTGTTTAAAGCACCTATTGTGTGTCAAGAATATGCCAGGCATCAGGAGATGGGACAAAGACAGGAAGAGGCAGTAAGAGGAAAATTACCAAATTCTGCTCCTGATTTGGATATTTAAAAATGTGTATATACATGCTTTTTAAGAAGTGAAAACTAAAATTGAAAAGCACATAAGATTATCTGCCCCTGTAATAAAATGGACACAGCTCTGACTGCAGAGATGAGACTTGTTCATCTGACTCCCAAAGGGATCTCCAACCAGTGGGACCCGGGCTGGAGAATGAAGCCCCTCCCCAAGTTACTGCTCACTCAAGGACAGACTGAAAGATTTAGAACCCAAGCGGGGGCCAGTGAAGGAGAAAAGTGGTGTCAAAGGCAGCTGAAAATGCCATGCACTACCAGAAGAGGGGCAGAACAAGAGTCCCCAGAAGGACCCCAAGACCTGTGACAGCATGCTCACTCAGGGAGACTGTTGTTGCCCCTGTCATCTGCGGTTCCTCACTGCAAACAGTGGCTCTGAGAGTTCTGTTCATCTACAGTGTGTGCCACTGTGCCAGGAGGGGCTGGGAGAGGTGGCCCAGTTACTTTCCGTATGTTAATCCTGGCAGGCTGAGCAGCAGCAGAAGGCAAACCCAGGGCAGAGAAGTGGACCAAAGGAAAGTCTGATTAACTGTTACACTCTGAGTTCTCAGAGCTCCTAGTGCTTTCATAGACATGACTTCACTAGGCTCTTCACACAAGTCAGAGACAGTACCCCCAGTACACAGGGAAAGTTGATATTAAGCCCTCTTTAAAAGATTAGGAAAAGCAAACACACTGACTTGCTTGAGGGGAGTTAGCAAAGAGATTCTAAACACTGCATTTCTCCTAGCTGTTCTGGCCAGTGGCATAGGCTGCTTCTCAAAAATGATTGAGAGTTTAGGAAAAAGTAAGTATCCCAAAAGTCCCAAAATTAGTGTCTAGAATTTCCAACTAGAATAATAGTCCTGTCTCACCCTCCTCTCAGATCAAGAGCCTAAGATATCCAAATCATTTCTAAAAAAGCCAAAAAAGGAAGAAAGAAGGAAAGAAAAAAGTACATGCATTTTGCCTAGATCAAAGAAGCACCAATGTTTATCTGAGGAGGGACGCCAGGTGGTTCCACAGAGCCTGTCTGTTCCAGACCAACCACAGCAGCATGACCTACACAGGATAAATCACTAGTCACTTCATATTTCCTTCTCATCCCTTAGAGAAAAGTACACGTTTCTACAAGAACACTCATTTAGCACCTGCTGTGAGTCTACTAGGTACTAGGCATTGTGTTGGGCCTGAGTACAGAATGTGCACAAAAATCCCATGTCTCCTGAGCCCCAGAAATGGAAGCACAGTGGTGGACACAGCTGTTAGTATAAAAATGTCAATACATACATAGACAAGTTCACATTTATGTACTGTCACCAAAAGAACAGCAGAACATAAGTGAAACTATCCGAAGGGACCCCTCGGCTTAGGTGGGTAGAAAGTAGTATCCTGCCTCACACCGAGGGAGGGTGCCCAGTAGAGGGCTTGCTCCAGGGGCAGAAGGCAGCACAGGTGCCCAGGCCCCAGGTGAGAATGGATGTGGGCCTTCCAGGAACCAAAGGTCTTCATAGCTCCCAAAACCAATGCCTTCCTCAAGGCAGACTCTAAGAAAATATATGTTCATCACTGACTATAGACTGGATACACAAATAAAAATAACAAGGAAAAAAAACAAATGCTCGATTCAGCAAATCAAAGATAAACCAATGACTATTTAACAAGCAAGGAAGTGACTTAAAATCTTGGCCCAAGGATCTTATAATCTGGTTTGTAGAAGAAAAGATACCAGACCATCCCACCCTATCCCCCCCAAAAAAGCTTGAGACATGAAAATATATATCCTAAGGCATGTCTGATTAAATGCCAAATGAAATGTGCAACTCATACAGTTCATTGGAAGGGGAATAATTCCAGGGTAAGGCAGTGACAACAAGTTCCCCAGAGAGGGTGGTGAGACTCCAAGTGGAAACTGAAGTCTGGGGAGAATCCAGCTAAGCCACTTGGGGAGGATGCTCCAGGCACATAGAACAGTGTAAACAGAAATGTGCAAGCAGGAACAGCAAGGAGCATTTGGGAGGACTAACGATACCAGAACAGTTGAGCCCACCCTAAAACCATACAGCAGTCCACCCCGGTGGCAGCTCACTCCCTCCTCAAGGCCTTGCTTGGAAACAAGAAGAATATTCCCACAGGCCAGGGCCCCAGGATGGTCTCCTGGGGGGCACAGCTTGGGGGAGTGGGAGAAGGAAAGCCAATGGGACTGTCCCCCAAGAAGAGGAGGAGGAACAGAGAGCTATGGATCTCATTCACTGGGATAAAAAAGTAAATGCCAAGGAGTAGGGAGAAAAGAGGAAAAAAATCCAAGTTGTTATAGTATTATGCAACTGACATTCCATGCATAAGCCAGGAAATTCAAAGGTCACAGTTCCCACAGCAACTGTAACCTGACCCGTCTGCGTATGTAGCCTTTGGCACTGCCAGCTCCAAAGCCCCCAGCAGCACACGCACTGCCACACAGACCTGCTGTCAGGCCCCTGTGTGTGCCAGGGCTGCCAGGCCCACTGTGCTCAGGCTCACCTGGGCTGCCCATATTGTGATGGACCCTCAGCCACGCTCTACAGTCCCCAATTCTTTAAGGCAGAGCTTCGCCATGACCCCAAGCCTACTTACTGAGGATCTTTCCTCTTAACTCTTCTGTGGGGTGAGTTGCCCCATTTTAACCAACCAGGTGGGAGAAAGAGAGAGAAGGGAAGCATGTGCATGGGGTGGAGGGGTTGCTGCTACCCTCTTGGCTGATGTCTTGAGGCATCCCAACGCTTGCCAAGCCTCATCATATGGGAAAACAAGGGGGGAGGGGATGGCAGAAGGAATGTTGTGCTTCAAAGGGCACCATCATAAAAGTGAAAAGACAATCTGCCAAATGGGAGAAGATTTTTGCAAATCATATCTGGTAAGGGTCTTATTTCTGTAGAATACATAACTGAGCACATGTTCCTTCCCAACGGAGTCTAGGACACAGGCATGGACATGGACCCTGCACTCATCATGAGGCACAGATGGAGCAAGACACAGCCTACACTGTGACAGTGGAGGGTGCAGCAGGCAGTGCCACTGATGGCCACAAGCCACCTTCCAGCCTCATCGCCACCCTCAGGGGGCAGGTAAGAGCAGGCATCTTAGAAACAGGTGATCGCCCTTGCTAAAAGACAAGCCCTCTAAGGTCGTCCTCCTAACTAATTATGACAATAGAAAAGACTAAACTTGGCCGGGCAGCGCAGTGGCTCACACCTATAATCCTAGCACTCTGGGAGGCCGAGGCGGGCGGATCATTTGAGCTTAGGAGTTCGAGACCAGCCTGAGCAAGAGCGAGACCCCCCCTCAGCTCTACTAAAAAATATATAAAGAAATTAGCTGGACAACTAAAACATAAAGAAAAAAATTAGCCGGGCATGGTGGCACATGCCTGTAGTCCCAGCTCCTTGGAGGCTGAGGCAGAAGGATAGCTTAAGCCCAGGAGTTTGAGGTTGCTGTGAGCTAGGCTGACATTACGGCACTCTAGCCCGGGCAACAGAGTAAGACTCTGTCTCAAAAAAAAGAAAAGAAAAAAGACTAAACTCACCCAGAAAAACGTTTATGTCCTGGAAATCTTACCTCCCTCTGGACCATGGCTTATGAGAGTAGCCAAGATTACAGGTTTAAGGCAAAGAACAACTCTCCTGTTACTCTGGCTCCCAAGGTAAACAGACAGGGCAAGTAACGAGGCAGCAAAGAGGAATGCCCAGCTCCCGAGAGATGTGTGAGGAAGACCAGCTCTATCATTGAGTGGCTGTCTGAGCCCTAGCACGTCCCTCACCTGTGCTGACAAAGCATGCCTTGCCTGGCTGCTGTGAGAATTAAATGATGCAATATATGGCAGCACCTAAGTCACAGGACCCAATACACAGAAGGCACTCAATGAACGGGAATTATTAGTATTGCTGTTATTTTCAAACCTCGTGTTCTACAAAAATTACTGCTACCCAAACTGATTACTCACTTCATTTACAAAAGCTGTGTCCAAATTAATGTTTTGGTTGTTTCATAACAACAATAGCAGTAGCACCTAACATATGTGTGCCTACCACTGTGAGGAGCACTACTTTGCATGCTGTTCTTTCTAACTTTACACACAAGATTGCATTTAATCCTCACAATAAACTCATGAGATAGGTACTATTATCCACATTTTATAGAGGAAGAAACAGAAATTTGTTCATTTATTCAAGTTTACACAGTTCCTAAGTGGTAGAAGATGGAGCTGAACTCGAGCAGCCTGACTCTGAACCACTGAACCACACCATACCCATCTTCGAAGCATGGAAACATGGCCCCCACGGAACACAGCAGGCAAAGAGAAGGTGGCACAGATCCCAAAAATAGTTCAAGAGTGGCTTCTTTAAAAGAACTGACAGTTTCCAGGTTGGCCCTGTGATCACAAAACCATAAGAAACGGTTCTAATTTCTGCAGGAAAAAAAAAAGGCCAGAGCAATCCAAGAAACCACCATCATGTTCCTCCACTAGATCAGGGGCAGCTCCATTCAAAATGGGAACAGGACCATGCTTCAGTTCAAAATTATACTCACCGGAAACTCACCCAAGGATTCTGATGGCTCACGGTTAACACTTAATGAATAGCCTGGGAATTTTAAAAATTGTCTTCTACCCTACTAGATTCATTTCCTATCCAATAAATTCCCACAATTTTCTTGTATTTGGAAAGACAGAACTTGTCAGATTCTCCACTTTTCCTTACCCAGGTTTCCCTTCCATTCCATGTTTTCTTTCCCGTGCTCCACTCCCAGCCCCCAGCTATATGATTTATATTCAGATTACATGCAAAGAAAAAAATGCAACAAATTCATTTACTCCAACTTAGAAATGGAAATACCTGATAAAGAGAGCTAAAGGGGATACAGAACAAATGAGGCTCTGAAACAGCACACACACAAGTCATCCCAAGTGTGTCCCCAAGGAGAGAACCCAGCTGTCCCACCTGCAAGTGAGTTACACGATCTTGGACAAGAAGCAGATCATCCTGAACACCTTCTGAGCTTGTTCCCTCATCTCTGGGACACAGGATTTACTATTACAGAACCACCATGTGACTCAAAGGAGGCAGCACATGAGATAGCAACGGAACGTTATTAGGTAAGTTAAATGCTTTATTTCTTTTTACTCTTGTCTGAACAAAATGAGGAGAATGTGAACTGCTAAAATATGTTGTAGGGATCAGGGTAGGAGGTAGTTTAAGTTTTTCATTCTGGTAACTCATCCACATAACCCAGATTCATTTCTTGTTATTAAATTCCATATCTTATACTAGAGTAAATAAAGCTGAAAGTCTCATTAGATAACACAAGGGAGTTAGATTACAATAGAAACAACACTGCCCCATGTTCCTGGCATATGCTTAAATACAACCTCTACACACGTGTGTCCAACCTCCAGCTATACCCAGAAGCCTGGCCCCCAATCAACATGTTCAGTACTTTTTGTTTTTGAGATAGGGTCTTACTCTGTCACCCAGGCAGCAGTATACAGTGGCATGATCATGCCTCACTATAGCCCCCAATTCCTGTCCTCCAGTGATCCTCCTGCCTCAGCCTCCCAAGTAGCTAGGATTACAGATGCTCACCACCACGCCCAGCTAATTTTTTTTTTAAAAAATCTGTATGCATTTCAACACGTTCTACAAAATAAATAAACAAATAATAAAAAAATTTGTGTAGAGACAGGGTCTCACTATGTTGCCCGAGCTGGTCTCAAACTCCTGGCCTCAAGCAATCCTCCTGCCTTGGCCTCCCAAAGTACTGGGATTACAGATGTGAGCCACTATACTTGGCCTTTTTTAAAAATCAGCAGCATGGTAACTAAAATATTTTAAAGAGCTTTTGTGAGTTAGCCGCTTTGCTTTCAAAGGATTTTCAGTTTCCAAAAGCTGAAACAGTGATCAAACATAAGAAGTTCTGAGTATTGAAGGCTACAAGATTGTTACATACTAGCTCTAGAGACTTGTTAAATATAACAGAAATATCTGAAAACACAGAAATTTGAGAAAAAAAAAAGAATAGAAAAGAAACCTGACATACAAATCTAGGTTTACTCAAGAACTGAAGGCAAATTTGACATTAACAAAATTAAAAACATGTATGCTTCAAAGCAGAAAGAACACCATCCAGAAAGTGAAAAGACAACCCACAGAATGGGGGAAAATATTTGCAAATCACATATCTGATAAGGAACTTGCATCCAGAATGTATACAGAACTCTTACAACTCAATAATGAAAAGGTAACCGAATTTTTTAAATGGTCAAAAGATTTGAATGGGTATTTCTCTAAAGAAGATATACACATAGCCAAAACAAACACATGAACAGATGCTCAACATCATTAACCATTAGGGAAATGTGAATCAAAACATCAAAACCACAAATGAGATATCACTTCATACCCACCAGGATGACTATAATAAAAAAGACAGAAAATATCAAGTATCGGTGAGAATATAGAGAAACTAGAACCCTCCTACAGTTCTGGTGGGAATGTAAAATAGTGCAGCAACTCTGGAAAACAGTTTGACAGCTCCTCAAAATATTAAACATAGTTATCACATGACCCAGCAACTTCGCTCCTAGGTATACACTGAAGAGAAAGACAAACATACATCTACACAAAAACATGCACACAAATGTTCATAGCAATATTATTCAAAATAGTCAAGAAGTAGAAACAACCCAAATGTCTATCAATTGCTGAATGGATAAAGACAATGTAGTATATCCATAAAATGGAATATTATTCAGCCATAAAAAGGAATGAAATTCTAACACATGCTACAACATGGATGAACCTTGAAAACATCACAGTAAATGAAAGAAGGCAGTTACAAAAGGAAAAATATTGTTTGATTCTATTTATATGAAATGTCCAGAATAGTAAATCTACAGAGATAGGAAGTAGATGAGTAGTCACCCACAGCTGGAGTGACTGCTATGAGTACAGGGCTTCTTTTGGGAATGATAAAAGCATTCTAAAATTGATTGACTGTGGTGATGGTTATACAACTCTGAGTATACTAAAAATCACTGGACTGGTACTCTTTAAATGAACAGTTTGTGAATTATATAATAAAGTTGTTTCCAAAAAATACCTGAGGGCAGTAACCATGTCTTATGTGCCACTATATTCTCGTAAGTAACACAGGGCCTGGCATACAGTAGGTACTCAGTAAATGTTGGTAAAGGAATAGAGGTATTGAGCCTTTTTAGCAAAGAGTTCATTATAGGAAATCCCTGCTGCATCCAGTGACTTCTGCAAAAGTCCCAGCCTAAAGGAGCTCCTGGGAGCTCCCTCTAGCACCTTCTCCCAGCCCAGCACACTCTCAAACATCAGGCTCATCTGCTCTGCCTAAAGTCTCTTCTTAACCTGAGTGCTATGAAGCTCTACTGGTGGATATTAAAAAAAAAAAAAAATGGCCAGGTGCAGTGGTTCACACCTGGAATCCCAGCACTTTGGGAGGTCGAGGTAGGAGAATCACTTGAGGCCACGAGTTTGATACTGGCCTGGGCAACACAGTGAAACCCCTTCTCTACAAAAAAATAAGAAAAACCAGCCAGGCACAGTGCCATGAGCCTGTAACCCTAGCTACTTGGGAGGCTGAGGCAGGAGGATTGCTTGAGCCCAGGAGTTCAAGGCTGCAGTATACCATGATAGCTTCACTGTACTCCAGCCTGGGCAGCAAAGCAAGACCCTGTCTCAAAAAAATAAAAGATAAGCTGAGTGCAGTGGCTCCTGCCTATAACCCTAGCACTTTGGGAAGCCAAGGCAGGAGGACTGCTGGAGTTAAAGACCAGCCTGAGCAAGAATGAGACCCTGTCTCTACAAAATATAGAAAAATTAGATGGGTATGGTGGCACACCCTTGTACTCTCAGCAACTCAGGAGGCTGAAGCAGGAGGATCACTTGAGCCCAGGAGTTTGAGGTAGTAGTGAGCTATGATAACGCCACTGCACTCTAGCCCAGGCGACAGAGTGAGACCCTATCTCAAAAACAAATAAATAAATAAATACATTTAAAAACCAACAAATCTTTTCAAAGTGCATGATATGAGCTCTTAAGGGACAGGAGGGAAGTATGGGATGTGGACCTCTCTAGCAATCTGGCTAGGTAGAATGAGCATTCGTGAAATAAGAAACAGGGCAGTGACTAACAGGGATGAACTGGGAAATAAAGACAGTGAGGGCCTTTGGTCAAAGGTGGGATACTGTTCTAGGGTTCCCCCAAGGAAATTATTGCAAACTATGATCCTGCCTTGTCCATATGGCCTTCCCCAACTCACAATCAGAATTAACAACTCCTTGAAAATCATCACCAGTCCCGTACACGATAAGCGGACAATTTGTATTTGTTGAATTTAAGTATTTATGTCACAAAAATTATTACTTTAACACCTCTTTTCTTCCCCAGGTCCAGATGACGAAAAATAAAAAAAATAAACACACCTCTTTTCTGAAGCCTGTAAGTGTCTGTGGCAACTGAGTAGCCAACCTGCCTAAAGACAGCATCCTTACACTGTTAACATGACCTTCGCAAGACCTGCAAGTGCCCACCCGCTTACTCCAGCAACACCTCTTCTCCAGAACTCCCACCTCCTTCCCTTTTATCATCATGCTGCAGCCCCACAAGCTGCCTGCCTGCCACTGGTGCCCGCACACCTCCCCCGGCCTCACCCACAGGCAGCTCCACCCACCGGTCACCCTGGGCTCCTGTTTCATTCCACCATCGCCCCCTGGGAGGGCCTGACTAGCCCCTCCAACCTGCACTCTCACCAGCCCTGCCCTGGGCCCCTGCCAGTGCCCTTAGCACACAGAGGTGTCTGTCATCAGTCCTCACCTGTCTCCCCCACACACTGTGGACTCTGTGGGGGACATGTTTACTTAACTCACTGTGGTGGTGCACAGCAAACATTTAACAGCCTGGTCTCAAAAAACATGTGCATGTATTTATTAATGTAAGTATTTATTTTCAATTTTACTGAGTACACAATGGTTAAAAATATATATAATATAGTAATAAAATACAGTAATATACTGTAATAAAGTATATAGTAATAAAATATATACTCTTTATTATAAATTTCATATAGCCAACTGATTCTCCCAGAACACTTTCATGGATTTCTATCTTTTTTTTTCTCGCTAACTCTTGTATCTGTGACTAACCTTTGGATGCAACTGACAAAGAGGTGAATGCTGGCTGATATTTTCATTTACTTTAAGGAGTAAAACAAAAAGCCAAACAAGGAAGATAGAGAACAAACATAGTATGAACATCTTTTTTACTGAATTGGACACCAGTTTTCAAACACCAGAAGAATATTTATTCAATTTTTTTATGCTATTCACAATGTAATGGCTACAGACACAAAATACTTTAAGTTTAAACTGCAATGTTAACATTTTTCTCCATCACTTTCTTAGACAATGAACAAAACAATAAACCAAGCCCTGACTTGTAGTGTCTGCCGGTGTCCAGTGGGTAAATGTTCCCACCATGCTAACATCAAGCCCCAGCATGCTATCTCTGGATGCAGACACAGGTGGGGAGAGATGAGCCACGGTACATACTGTATGCTATTTCTACCACATAAACACAGTACATGTGAGAGCCAGGTAACGCTAAAATAGTGAGGAAGTGATGAGTTTTAAGTATTTATCACCCTTGTCTTTACTATAATTTATTTAATTATACTAATGGCTGTATTTAACAGCCAACTTGCAAAATTCCTTAAAAATTTAATGACAGGGTACCAGCTGGCTCTGGCAGGCCATGGTTCACTACTACATTCCCAGTGTTTAGTATATAAAAGGTGCTCACTGCACTTTCTGGAAACACAGTACAATCTTGTAGTTACCTCCCACCTAAGAGTCTACTACTCCAGGGGGAATTCAGACTTTCCTACAGCTGGGAATTTTCAAAGCTAAAGAAAATAGTACAATATTCCACATAACACATTATCTTAAAAAAAAAAAAGGGAAAAAGTTTTTTTAATACTTAGTATAAAGCTCAAATGTAAAGTATCTTCTTTAATAAATTCTCCCTGAGGTATTTTTTTCCACAAAAACACTTCACTAGCTAGGAGGTGAATTTTAAACCCTTCAACAGTCTGATTTGGTTTAGCACCCTGGGTGACATTAGTCACAGGGTGTTCTTAAAGTTCTTGAGTTCCTGCCCCCAGTCGGGAAAGAACAGTGCTCAACAATCACCTCAGGCCCAGAGGGCTCTGGGCTGGTAAGGAACCTCCGGGTCACCTGCTCCCTGGGTCTCCTCTGGCTTAGGCCGGCCCTCCTTCTTTCTTTTTTTTTCCCCCTTATCTTTTGTTTCCCTGTCCACAGTGTTTCCTGGAGGGTCCTCCTTCTTGATCCTGTCTCTACTTACACTGCCACTACCACCTCCCTTCATTCTCTCCCTGGTCTTCTCCCCTCCCCCAGTTTCCCTGTGGGTCCCCCTTGCATCCCCAGGCTGCCTTTGGCCCTGAGCTTCCCACCATACTCTCCACTTTAGAAATGAAGATTAATAAAAGAACAGCTGATGAACACCAGGACGATAAGGAGACTTAGGTCCAAACGGCACCTGAGCATTCTGCTGCACAAAAGGCAGTGGTTACCATCCCCTGTTCTGCCCAGGTTTCTCTGTCTGTCCCTTCCACACTCCAGGCACGCCCTGCCTCAGGGCCTCTCACAGACTCTTCCCTTTCCCTGGAACACTCTTCCCTATGACATGGCGTGGTTAACTCCC
>CAUYRT010062734.1:0-31859 GCA_963574885.1 Lepilemur ruficaudatus | reverse complement strand
TGTTTTGTCAGAGTGGCCACTGGACTCAGTAACCAGCTTCCTCGTGAACATTCCATCACAGCAGAGTGAACAGGGCAGAAACTATGGACCAGATTCAAATCTCACCTCTGCCACGCACCACCTAGGTGCCTCGGGCCAAACCTCGCTCTCTCTAAGCCTCAGTTTTTTTATCTATGAAATGGGTTATTACCATCTACCTCGCAACATTATTGTGGGGATTATGCACCTTTAACACAGGAGGTTGTTGTTACTGGCTGTTCCCCTGAAGCCCATCCCACTGCATCCTTGCCGCGCTGGTCGGTGTGCCGCGCTGGCTGGGCTCTCGGCACATGTCCTGCTCCTCGCAGACACTCCACGCAGGAGCTGCACTCTGGCTCCCATGGGACAGGCTGCCCATCTCCACCCTGCCTCCAGTGTCCCTTCAAGCCCTCTGCTCACTGAGCAGAGGATTGCCCTAGGGAATGTCACTTGGGCGTCTTCTCTTCTGCCCATTCCCCCCACGGCTCTCCGTTGGTCCCACTGAATTTTGACCATGTAACCCTCTGAGTCCCGGCCACATAGTAGCAAGTGGCACAAGGATGCGGAGGAGAGAGGATTCAGTGCTGTGTCGGGGAGGATGGTGATACACAGAAGGCAGAGGCTTCCGCCGCCTTTAAGGAGCTTATGATCTAGTTGAGAAAGACGACCAGGAGTACAAACCAAAATGCACTGCGTGCCCTGGGCTGGGAATAGATCGTGAATGCCACAGGGGCTCAGAGAGGGCCAGTTACTTGCCACAGCCACACAGACAGTTAACGTGCAAACCACAACTGCCCAATCCAAAGCCCAGGCTCTTTCTGCGGAAGGGTGTATAACCTGGATTTCGGTCCACCTCATGTACACGGGATTGAGGACATCGCTGGGGAACCATCAGTCCAGCATTAGAATGACAAACCCAAAGCAGCTGCTGCCAGAGTGAGACAGTACAGGGACGCGGCAACGCCAGTCACCGAGTTATGCAAGAGCCGAGGAGCGTGCCACCAATGTTCCGGGACGGAGGCTAACAAAATCTGACCCTGTGTTTACATGCTTTTCTCAAACAAGATCACACCTATTCAACCCAAAGGAGCGTACTGACCCTGCCGAATGGAGAATCAGGAAGACGTGGTCATTCATTCAATCGTGTGTGGTATTGGTGCTGAGCCCAAATTAGAAGCTGGCTGAGAGAGCTTGCAGCATCTTTTCTAGGACAGCTAATGAGTGGAAAGAATTCGCGAAGAGGCCCTCCTGTCTTTCGAAAGAACGGTCACCTGCGCATGTTGAAGGTGTCTCTGCACATGTCCCAAGCCTCTCACAAGAAAGCGAGAACAGGCTGGATTTCAAATGGTTTATAACCTGAGCTCAGCTCATTTCTGACGGCCACGTTGTTGCTATGGCATTCTTTCCACACGCTGTGGTGGTGGTCTCTGGTTCTCCCCATCCCCCCGAAGCCTGTTGAACCATAGTACCAGTAAGCCTGAGAATAGCAAGGGCTCTGGACCAGGCTTTCGCTGGTGTGTGCCCTCCTGGTGACAAGGAAATTGAAGTTAATTGCTCCCAGTGATTTTTTTCTCTGGTCTTGAGTGACTATATCCACAATTCATTTTTTCTGGTAGGAGTGGTTCCTTCTTTTCTGCATCCATGCTCCATACAGAATCTCCTTTTCGGACATCCTGGGATGAGAGGATTTGGCTTCTATTTTGTTAAGACTATATATTGTTTACTATATATGTTTTCTCTCTTCCTACGCTATTAAATAACACAGATGGTGATTGCTGTTATACCTCTCAAGTTCTTCCAAGAACGGAGAGTGAAGGGACTATATTGAATCTCTTCATGCACCAGGAATTGAATATGCAGAAGGTCTTACTTAAACTTGCTAGTCTGACTCTCATAAATTGACACCATTCCTTTTTTTTATGAAAAAATTAAACCCCTAGAAGTCTTTTGGGAATCCTCAAAAAAAAAAACCCATGGGAAAGATTTACCTGCACAAATGTCAAAAGATCCTATCTTATGTATAGAAGTAATAAGACCATATGGAATTACTGGACTGATAGAATAAATAGTTACGCTTTTTATTCGAGACAACAAAGTGTATTTTGAAAATGCTGCTGACTATTGACACTGACAGTGTTTTTCTCCTGTGAGTGACCCAGGCATCCTATAAATAGTTGTGACAGGGAATGGACCCGTGCAGTGGGGCACAATGTTGCACTGGCTGTGCCTAGACTGGGTACGACAGCTTTACGATGATGGGGAAACAAGATCTTTAGTTTTTTTTTCTGTTCCAAAGATGCATTCTATGGGGTAGGTATAAAGTCTAGAATTAGATACTGAAACAAAAACAAAAAAACCCTGAGTTTTGCAGAAGACAACACAGAGGTGGGAGCTCTGTACCAAGCTCACCACGGACACTGGAGGCAGCAGGCTGAAGGCCTTCTGTAAAACGCCGGGCTCGCCCTGCCATGGGCCCCTCTGCCCATCCCTACACCCTCCTCCCCCGACACCGAGGCTGACGGGCACTCACTTCCGTAAACACGTCCAGCGCGGCTCCAGCACACTGGCCAGACTGCAAAGCCCGGAGCAGGGCACCTTCGTCCACAATCCCGCCTCGGGCACAGTTCACCACACGCACCCCCTTCTTGCAGCGCGCAAAGGTGCTGTCGTTCAGCAAGCCTGGAAGAAAGGGAAGACTCTGCCCGCTGCTGATCCCAGGCGGCCCCGAGGCCCTCTCTTTCTGCAGGACGACAGCCTCTCTGTTCTCACCTCTTCCTTCTCGCATGCTCTGGGACAGGAGTCCTGTTCTGGGTCTGGCCTAGACTTAGTTTAGGAACATCCTGGAAGTTCTTGAGATATTACTGTTTCGAATGGGTGCAGGAATCAGAAAGCCCCACAGGGGCCGTAGGAAGCACCCACAAGAGTCACTGGTTGTCTATGAGCCCAGCTCACCCAGACACTGCATTTCCGGCTGGCTCACCCCACCTCCATCTGATGCAGGGGCATCTAACAGCATCAGCACGTTCTGTAGGACCCGGGGGCCGCTCCCCACAGCTGGTTACCAGCTGCAGAAGGCCCAGACTCAGGGCCCATGATAACTGGTCTGTGGCTTCTATGGCCAACTCACAATATAGGGACACACCTACCTGTGGTGGAAGGCAGGAGAGGCGTGTGCACAGTGATGAAATCACAGAGAGGCCAGATCTCCTCCAGGGGCAGCTGCTGAACTCCGAAGGAGGCCGAGACCTCTGGAGAAATGATGGGGTCATACCCTACAGTCTGGTCAGAAGCAAGAAAGAGGGAGGAAGTGTCATTATCCATCATTAATACTGTTAGTATCGATAACAGTGACCATTTATGGTGCATAATTTAATTCTCCATTTTAATTCTCACGACAAAACGATAAGGCTGGTACTACTCTTCCGTCTGCTTTAGAGCCAAAGGAGGCAGGGCTTACTCAACCGGAGGGGGCACAGCCAGGGCTCAGAGGGAGGTCTGTCTGCTGCCACGCTCTGACCACACACACATGAGAGAGCAGCTCGCGTGTGGCTGCATAGGGGAGCAGTGGCGTCACCAGCGGGCACAGCCAGGAAAGGGGAGAGGTGGCAAATGTAGCCAGGGGCCCCCACAGGTCCAGAAAACAGGCAGGTGCACCAAGATGCAGGTGCATCAGGAGACAGGACTTGGGTGTGCGCTAAGCCAGAAGACCTGGGCCTGCACCCTCCCTCGGTGACTGTCAGCTGTGCGCAAAGGCACACGTCATCGCCCTCTGCACCTGCACTGGTGGATGAGTTTGGTCATCCCCTGCTCGAACCTTCACTCATTCAAAATTATTTGACGAGAAATTCCTCTTAACCCTGAGAGGGCAACGTTCAGAGCCGGCTCAGGGTTAAACACAAACAGAAAGAACACACAGCATATGATACTTCAACAGCGCTTGTCTCTGAGTGGTGGGATTATTTTTCCCCTTTGTGCTTTCCTGTGCTTTCTAAGTTCTCCAACACACTGTTGGCTGCCCCTGAATCAGGCAAGGAGAGGCGAGCCGGCTGGAAGTGCAGGCGTCCGGGGGAGCAGGGCCTGTGTACGCGAATTACTTTTGAAAATTAAGGAAATATAAAGGTTACTTTAAAACGTAAAGGAGAAGAGGGCGTCTATTTAAAATTCAGTACGTCTAGGGAAGAAACTACAAATGGTTAAAAGGTAAAGCTTCTAAATCACATTTTTCATCTTTAGCCTTGTGGAATACGGAAGGCCAAGAGGCCCTCCCCAGCCATAGGTGGGGGTTTTGGGGAAAAGATGCCCCCCTCCACGTCCCGTAAGGACCACCGGCCCACAGCACCAAGAGGGGCTTTTTCAGACATTGCCGTCTCCTCACGTATAACCAGCTTATTTCCTGGGGGGAGAAGCCAGTGTCCAGGGGAGGGGGCAGGACCCCTGCCCTTGTTTGTTTGTCTGCTGGCTCTGAGCCTGGCTGGAACAAGGGCCTGTTCATCTCTAATGCAGATGTATTTTTCCTCCTGCACCGTGGGGAGGAGGGCACAGCAACAGAGACCGCAGGCTGAGCCTGACCGAGCGAGTTCACAGAGCCCTGTCGCCTGCTCCCTCTTGGGGACCAAGAAATAGCCGGGGCTGGCAGCAAGAAGGTCCCACAGGCTTCGCCCAGCCCAGTGCGCCACGGGCAGGTGCCCGGGGCTGGAAGGGGCGTGGGCTGGGGGAGCAGATGAGCCCCTTCCTCAGTGGTCAGTGAGGCACTGACCCAGCTCCTTTCTTTCACAGAGAGGGCCTATTTAATTTATCCGCAGATGACTGCAGGGAAAGAATCTGGCTCAGAAAACCCCCGTTCTTATTCTTCAGTGGAGAGAGCCAGGGCAGAAGGGAGCTGCACTCAGCTGGGCTTTGAGGCTCTTACACCAGGAGACCATGTTGGGCAGTGAGAAAGGATGACACCAGGCCCAGAAGACGCGTCCCTGCCAGGATGCTGATGTGTCCACGGCAGGCCCGGGCATCTCCTAGCATGGGAGGCACCCCTGAGAGGCTGATCACGCCGGCTCCAGGGCCCTGATGGCTCGATACAGCACATGGGAGGGCAAGGACGCCTTCACGTTACAGGGGCTCCAATAAAGAACCCTATGGTCACGCCCCCTCTCCAAGCCATAGCCATGTTTTCTGGCTTAGCATTGGAACTCTCCCTTTTGCTGCAGTGGAATCTTAAACAGAAACCCAAATTAAAGACAGATCAATTCAAAGCTGCAGAGGGGAAGGCCCAAAGTCCCGCCACCCGCTGTCTCCCTGGGCCCCCTCCTTGCTCCCACCTGTGTCCCTAAGGCACCTTGCCAGAGCTTGAGGCTTGGAGAAGAGTGAAAATTCGTACTGCTCTGGGGCAGTAAGAATTCCAGGTACCAGACTGAGATGGGAGCTGCCTGCCCCGGACTGGACAACATCTGCGCTTGGAACAGCTGAGCACAGTGACAAGGCTCAGGGACCATTTGCTATCACGGAGCATGAATGAAAACAGTCGTACTGGGCAAAGAGCACCAGACGGGAAGTCGGGAGACTGACCAAGCAGGACTCCACCACTCACTGGCCATATCCTCTGCAGCACATCATAGAACTTTCTGGGCCCCACTTTCCTTATCTGTAAACCTGGGATAACAATATTGACCCTGCAAAGTCCTCGTGAGCACAGGAGCTGACCGAGAAGACCTCAGCAAACATTAGCTGGACCTGAAAGAATCGGCGACAACTGGTGCCTTGGGTTCAACATCCACCCCTTTGAACCAAAGTCAGACTCACCACAACACCGGCCACAAAGACAGCTACTGTTACGAGTCACTGGCCTGCTCCCTCATGGAAAATCTTGATAAGACAGTACAAGGCTCGGCTCCTGACTGCATCGGGCCTGTTTACACATTCTAGGGAACAGGCCGGCATGAACGAGTTGAGTCTCTAAGGTGACAACCTGCTATTCGGCAACACTACTGAGAAAAAGTTTCACATGCAGAAACAGCAGCACGGAGCGCGAGGCCTGTGTGAGCACCAGCAGGCTGCAGTGAGAAATGTCGCCTGCCTTGCTCTGGAAGCCAGATTTCTTTTAATGCTGCCGAAAGTCACATTACCTTTTCTACCAGCCATGCCGCTGTTAATCACATTGCTCTGTTGTCAACCAAAGCCCTCCTTCCCCAGAAAAGCTTTTGACAAATGCTTCTATTAATACAACCGAAACCTGTCAAGTTGCTTGTTGGACCCACGTGTAGGGCACTGAAATGTATTCTAGCTAAATCTCCTGTTACGGTGACCAATCGTGCTAGCCTTCCTGTGTCTTTTCAGCCCTGATTCTGCACTCTTACGTATTAACTGCCTCTTCCCTGCTTCCTGTCATCCTCCAATGACACATCGTCCAGGCTGCTGATGACAAGGTAGACAAGGCAGAGCCCTGCACGGCCACGTACAACCTCCCTCCAGACTGGACCTTTCTTCGCCCAGTTACTAACCCCTACTAATCCCTTCAACGGCGCCAAGCTCAGGGGCTCCATCTTAACCCAGGGTAGTCACGAGAGATGTCTTGCTGAAGTCCACATTTGCAAACAATCTAAATGCCCGTCATTGGGGGAAAGGCCAAATACAAAGGAATTTATACACACAGAATTGCACGAAACAGTTAAAAATATGGTAGATCTAGCTATTCCAAGACATCTTTGTATCTTAACACCACGCACAACATTCTATTTTCTGCAGGCGCAGAAGCCATCGATAGGGATGGAGCTATTTAATCGATGCATTCTGTGTAAATGCAGAGAGAAAGCCTGAGATGACACATGTGCCCAACTGATGTTAACGTGAGGAGCCTAGGATTGGGACGGTAATCAAGAAGACCCTTCTCTATAGCTTAATTTTTATGAGAAAGCATTCATTTATTACATGATTAGAATATAACTCTAAATAATTGGATAGATGACATCCAGAGATTTCCATGTTCTACTGTTTAATAATGGTTTCCAAAGAGAGAAGGAAGCTACTTTGCAGCAATTTGTGTTTAATAAACACTGAGTACTGTGTCCGGTCTGGATGCTTGTGAACTATCTTTTTATAATTTGTTCAAGGTTCTTCCTTCCCCTTTAGAAAATCTTGCTCTGCACGAGTGCTAGAACATTTATAGCACTCGTTGGGATGGCTCCCGTTGGTGACCTCTCTGCCCTGAGACAAAATGCATCCAGACCCAGAAATGTGACAGGGTACACGGTCAGGGTAAGCAGCTGATCAGCAGGCCAGGTCACTTGGACCCTCCGGAACGACCAGGTCCAGGCAGCTCTGGAGGGGCTGAGTGTGAGGGGGAATGTTTCAAGCCACATTTCTGGGGTTTATGAAGAACATTAACCAGAAGCAAGACAGCAGAGAGTGACCTCAGGCCTGTCACTGGTGATGTGCCTGGGGTCACAGATGACCACTGCAGTGAGCAGGCTCTAGGTGTCTGTTTGCATCAAACGCAGGCCTGAGAGGTGCCCGTCACTTCCTGATGTCGATGCTCCAGGTCGCATTAGCCCCTGTGCCCCAGAAGCAGCCCGGGGCAGCAGCTCAGCCGACTGGTGTCAGAGGAACAGGCCAGCCTACCTATCCCCTCAATTATTCAGAATGAGGTGGGGCTTCTATTTGGTTTAAGTCACTGCCAAAAGTCTCCTTGACAATGAATGGTCCTGAACCAGAGTAGTCTGATACCCAGCAGCACCACAGGGAACAAGGGGGAGGGGAAGGGGGGTCCCCAGAGGAATGGTGGCCATAAGAAAGGAGAGCCCTGGGGAAGGGGAGCCATGGGGAGGGAGGGTGGGAGCCAGGGAATGGCCACTGGCCTGGAGCCTGCCTTCAAGTCGCTGCTTCATCAATGAAACACTTACCAGCTTGGCTACATGTGCTCTTAGGTTCACTTAACCCTGAGCCCTGCTTTTAGAAGATCAGAATTCTCCATGGGCTAAGCCTTGACTCTGATCCCTTACAAAGGAAGAAGGAGGAGAAAGTGCTCTCCGTGGCTTACGGCATCCCGCTACCCCTGCACAGAGGGCAAGGGTGTGGCTTGTTTTCAAAGGGCTCTCGCTGGGCCACACGCTGCTCTCAGGGATCTAGAAGAACATAGTTGGCTGCCCCCCGCCCCCTGCCCAGCGCTGAGGCTTAGGAAAGACATCTGACTCACTTACATGAATGAGGCGGGGAGTGGGGGGCAGGAGGAAGAGGAGGATGTTCAATGTGTGTAACGGGATGCCCACCCAGCTCTCACTCCCATCCATTTGCAGTGAGTCCCTGGGCTTACAAATTCTGGCTGGCAACAATCCACAAGGTTCCTTCTAACTCTAAGAAGGTAGGAAGGATGGAGAGGAAGAGAAAATTTCATAGCAGCTCTATGTAAATTTTTCTAAACCTGAGATGATCTGAATGTCAAACTATTTTCCTCAATGTTTGACTAAAGCCTTCCTGGCTGCAGTTTGAGCCCATAATCCCTGTAATTCCCCCAACAGCCACAGTGAACACAGAGATGTCAGATGCCCGCTGGCCTCTTCTTCGCTGCCTAATCTCTCTGGCCTATCTGGGCAGCTCTTGCAGATACCCTCTCTTGGCTTAATGGCTTTGCCTATTTGCAAGATTTCCTAGATTGGCCAAGGGGGTGGCATTGCTACTGATAGCAACCCTCCCTCGGCCAGAAGCCTACTGAGCTCCCACAGTAGCAAAGGGCAGTGGTCAGGTGTGGTTTCTGAGACATACTCTGAGGTACTCCAGCCAGGTGGGCTCTACAATCACATCACAGTGTATATACAAGCAGCTTTAAGTCTTTTCTGGAATATGGAGGGAAACTAGAAGGATGGACAGGCAATTGCTCTGTTGTAAAGCTATACATTTGCTCTTGTTTTCTTAATTATCATAAGACAGCAGACACAGCAAAACCAGGAAGCCCTCAGAGCAGGAGAGGAAAGGCTGGGCAGGACACAGAACCTCGTCTGGTCTCTGAGACTCAGGGCTGTCACTCACTCTAGAGCTGGAGGACAGGAGCTCACTCAAGTTCTTCCAGCTTTGGAGTTCAAGCATCCAAATCAGCAGGCCAACATTCTCTCTCCCCGTGGCTTCACCATCTATTTAGTCAGGGGCTCTAAAGGAGGTCAAACCTCCTAGAACAAAGTCTTTGGCTTCTCCTAAGTCAAGATGCCTCTTCCAAAATTGCTACAGAGAGTCCCATGTCGAAGTGGTCCAGCAGCGACCTCTTACCTTCATCCCAAAGGACTGCATCCGGGTGGCCACCTCTCTCCCAATCCTGCCCAGGCCAAGAATTCCCAGGGTCTTTCCATTCAGCTCTGTTCCCATGAACTGTAACCAAACAGGCAAAAGGCATAGAAGCTGAAGTCAGCACCACGTGTGGACCTTGGACCCTGAGCGCAGAAGGGGTGAGGCGAGACCGGCTGCTCACCTTCTTCCGCTCCCACTTGCCATCCTTCATCGAAGCCGTCGCCTGGGGAATCTGCCTGCAAGCACAGACACAGGTCAGCAGGCCCACACAGACCCCGCCAGCCCAGGAAGTTAGGTGCAGTATCAGGCCTGCACAGCCACCGCCCACGACGGTCACTGCCCCAGGAACCAAGAATCAGGCTCAGACTGGGTCTCGGGGTTCAGGTTCAGAAACAACAAAGGGGTAAAGAGGGTAGGAGAGGGAAACCTTGGGCAAGACCTGACCTGGGAAGCCTGGGATTTCTGTCTCCAGCCAGGGGTCTGGGAGGTTGTGATTACACCTCAGCCACTGAGGTCCCAATCAGAGTGACTTCGGGAGAGTTTCATCCTCTAGGCAATTGTCAGTCCTCCAGGTTTGCAGGGATAACTGACTGGGCTATTGGGTGACCCAGGTGACATCAAGAGCTCCAATAATTCAAGGAATTACTTTCATCTTCCTATCACACCCAGCACCACAACCTGCAATGTCTGCTACCTGATCACTCATTCTTCCCTGAGTGTTTCTTAAGCCACAAGGGCCTTACTCTAGTCTGGGGTGGGTGGGTGCCACAGTCCAGACGCTTCCATTCTGTCCTGAATGCCCAGTCCCAACACTTCTAACATCCTGGCCCACCACCACACACACACTCACACTCACACACACACACACACACACACTCATACACTCACAGCCTATGGTTCATACAGAGGTCTGAGTTGCCATGTGTGTTTTCTGGAGGGGACAGAGAAGGCGGCAATGAGGGCAAAGTCAGAGGTCGAAGGGTAAGATATATCACGCGGAACAAGGGTCAGCACGGCAACGCTGGGGGCAAAGGAGGGAGAGATGAGAACCGCTGTTTAAGGAGCACCCTCTCTACTCCAGATATCGCACAAGAAACGTCCAGACACAAAGGAGCTCATCTGAAGCTCACAACTGCGTGGAAGGCGGCACCGGCGCTAAACAACTCATCCAGCTGGAAGCACCTGGATAGATTCAAAGCCAGGAAAGGCATCCCCACCACGGCCAGCCTCCCAGGTACTGAAATGCAGGCCTTCCTGCCAGCCAAAAACTCAGTGTGTGAGTGTGAGTGTATGTGTGTAAAAAGAGAGGTTCCAAGACCCTGTTCCCGCACCTTCACTTGACTGACTTCTAATGAGCAAACATTCTTTCGTGTCTGCACATCACCAGGAGATAGAGTTCCATCGGAGGGTAATGCTGAGGGCGGAATGAGTCCCCTCCATCACAGAGCCCGTGATCTTATGGTCAACTCAACAGGGCTCAAGTAACAGGCCTCCTGGGGAACGAGCTCCACCTCGCTGTTCCGGGCCAGCGGGCCTCGGGAGCGGGGCCTCGTTTCAGGAATGCAACGAGGGCAGCGACATGCCGTGAGGACCTGCTGGCTTCCGAGGAAAGCCAGCCTGATAAAATGCCTTGGACCTAGTGAGACAGGGCCTGTCTGCCTCTCTGTCACGTCCTATTTTCTGCCCACCTGACTTCACAGTGCTGAGAGATGAGCGTGCGACATCACAGAGCACAGGAAATCCTCAAGCCCCCGCTCCCCCTGCTGCACCCAGCTGGTCACGGAGCCTCCGCGGATCTCAATACTTCCAACACTTGGGGGTCCTCACCAGGCCAGACTGGGGAGGACCACGATGCAGGCGAGGGGTCTCCTGAGAGCTAAATGTACTGGCCTGACCTACACGAGGGGAACGTGAAGCAGGCAAAAATGGTGACCCCTGCATTTGGTGCACTCTCCCCTTTCCCCGACCTCAGGAGCTCCTGCCATCTGCTCAAGGTCCCCACCGTGAGGCCCCGCTGGGCCTGCTCGCCACCCGCACTGCCCGGTGTGACCGTGAGCGGCACCCCTTCCCTCCTCTGCTTCCCTGCTAGGCGCGTGCCTGATGGCACCAGCATGTAACAGCTTACAGGGCAAAAAAGGCACGGGTGATGGCTTCTCAACAGGTGTGTATTCCTGAGTTCTGATGCATATTTGAGGAGTGAGGTCATGGACACGAGTGGTTGAGAACAGAAAGCCTTCAAATCACAGCACTTCACCTGTTCCTTTAAAAGACAGCCCTGGACTAGCAGGGAAACTACTCCTGGCTGCCAATCCCTTCCTTTCACCTCCAGAAAGAAAAAGTAAAGTAATTACTTAGATAGAAAGCTGCCCTGAGATCCCTTCGCACTCCATGAAATAAAATAAAATCACTGAATTTAACAGCTCAAGTGAAACCAGAACACCAGGCTTCGGTACTTCCCCAGAGGGGGATATACTCAGCTGAGACGGTCTGGGAGATCCAGTTGGCCAGCTCGGGTCCCCGAACCCCAACACTAGCCCTTCTGTTGTGTAAGCTGCCCTGCGTCTCCTTTTCCCCACCGTCTCCCTTCACTGACCAGTGAGGATCGGCACATACCTGGGATCTCAGGTAGAAAGCTCGAGGAGGAGTTGGAGCAAAGGTCAACTCCCGAGATCCTCCCCCAACAGGAGGGAAAGCAGGTCTTGAGATGGGAAAAGGGTTATTTCTTTGTCTTAGAAGGTTTTGGGCCTGAATGAAGTAAGGAGACTTTGCTGCCTAAATCCCCTGGTTTAAGGATCCAAGGATCTTCGAAGGGACCTGGAACAGCTTCCTGCCCTGTTTAATGGGAAGCTCGCCCTTCCCACCGACCACAGAAATGCTCAAGCTGCCTGTTCAACAGAAGCGCTCGACGCAACCAGTTTTGCCAAATCACCACCTAACACAATAGGACTTGTGCACATTATGCGCCGCATCCGTTTGGTTTCTAGGCTGTCCCCTCTACTCGAGAGGACCACACCCCCCAGAACTCCTGCTGGAAGAGCACGAGATTTGACCATTTGCGGTCCACCGTGTTATGAAGCCACAGGGGATCCCGAAGCAGGTTTTTATTCTGTTCTGTTACTATACAGATTTGTAAGGACAGCGACAGAAGTAAGCTCTGGGGACAGGGGAATCAGTGAGGGGCACAGCCCAGCTGGGGGAGCCAGAGAGAGATTCTTGGATGATGAATTAACACCTGAGCTTAATCTTGAAAAATAAGCAGAGAGTACCTAGGCAAAGATAATGGAGAAGGATGCTGCAGGCAGCTAGCTGGAGAGTGTTTGCAAAGGTGAGAGGCTAGAGAAGGAACAGTGTCTGCACGTGGAGTGGAAAATGAGTGAGGAGAAATAGAAGAGAAATCACGCCATGCAGGCACTTATTTTCCCAGTGAGCCTGCTCCTGGGTAACAAGCAACGGCTGTCTCTACTGCCCTCCCCGTATGTAGTCAATGGACACCTGAGAAGCCACCTGGCCTTTATGTACTAGGAAACCCATGTAATGAACACTGAGAACAGGACTGATGGCCTTCAAGGTTCTCAGTAGTCTGCACGTCACCAGGCTGAAATGTTTCTGAGTTTCTCTGAATCAGTTTGCTGGGCAAGTGGTAAGAATCGGCATACCAGAGATTGGCTCTGCTGAGAAGTCAGGGACTTACCTGGCGAGGCACATGATCATCCCACAGGTGAGCTCCGCGGCACTGAGGCTGTTCCCATTAGGGGTGCTAAAGATCAAAGAAAAGAGGTGACATCAGTGGGCCAAGACCCAGTGTTCCCACTCCCACCCCAAGAGAAAGCCTTGAGTGCAGGCTGTGATCTCTCTCCTGCACAGGAGCTGACCAGTTCTTAGCACAACCCCCCCACCCCATGCTGTCCTCCTGGATCCTCTCACGTTACACCCAGGCCTGGAAGGAAAGCGCCTGGCCCTGGCTTTATGCTTCCCGGTGGAGGGACCTCCATTAGAGAAACACACCTGGCCTCTCTACCTAAACTCACTTGCTCCTCCTGAGGCAGAGGAGAAATGTCTCACATGATCTGGAGATTTGTGTGTGGCTCAGCTCCTTTTCTCTCTGCTCTTGTCTCAGGATCTACCTGCCCACGGACAGCACAAATGCCCTGCCGCTCCACGCCATCGATCATACCCGAGCTGAGCCCGTGATGACTGAGCAAGTGTCTCGAGCTCAGAGCTCAGCCCACTGCCCACAGACCTTCATCGAGTTACCCAGCACGGCTTTCATTAGTAACAAAGCTAATATTTTCATCTCCACCTGTGTGACCTCTCCTCCTATCTCTCAACAAGTTCTGCACTCAGGAAAGCCTCCTCATATCCTAACTCACAGCAATGCAGACTGCCCATTTGATAGAAAGGAGAACGAGGTGGCAATGCACAAAACTGTTTTTCTTTCCTCAAAGGCCTTTTTATGTTTTTTAAAGAATTTAACCTACACGTTCACCTTCCTTCTTCCCCTACTGGGTCTGTCTTTTCATCTCCAGAATTGAAGGTCACAAGGGGAAAAAGTCAAGAGATCCTGTATAAGATAAAAGGACTCTCAGAGACTGTCTCTCTGCAAAGCCACCTGGCTTCCCATTGTCCCCCAGTGAACAGGCTGCATAGGGCAGGAGGCAGAGGTGTGGAGGCTGGGGGCTGGCTGCCTCGGGTCCGGGGCGAGAACGTGGGATGGGTTATCGTTTAACATTTCTGCTGTTGGATATCGACCGCAGTCAGGTGACCTGTCAATTAACCCCTACCCTCCAGGGAGAAATGCAGGGGGGAGTTAGACGAGGGTCGGGGGAGTCTTGAGGACAGTGAGGTCCCCGAGGGAAATGGCTGAGGACAGAGAAGAGGGCTGGGGATGGCCTTGCCACACCATTTGAGTGCCAGAAAAGGCACAGCACAGCCCGGGCACGCTGACAGTGACCTCTGCCCCTGGGCTTCTGCAGAAACAACTCTAAAGGAGACCCTGCTCTTGACCCTGGAACACTGAAAGAGAAACTGGGGTCTCAGCTCCAGGAGGGTACAGGGAAATGAAGAGGAAGAATGTAGGGTCACCAGTCTACTAGCAAAGGCTGTGCATCTGTAAACAGCTAAAACAAATCTTCCAGGAACAGAGCAACGGGGGCGAAGGGGACAGTGCTTCGGCAGAGAATGCAGATGAATTCGCTAACGTGCTTCTGACTCCCGAGCCGGGCTGCAGAGGTGCAAGCCCTGCACGTGGGGTGGGTCTGTGAAACATGTTGAGGTTACTCAGAGGGCCCCCATTTCAAAAGCCTTGGGAACCATTAGGCTGTCAGTGTTGCCCACCTATCTGGACGCAGGCCCCGGACAAGGCCCCCTCCTGGAAGCCCTTCTAACTGATTCTGCTTTCTCTACCGTGAGATTCCCCCCACCTCCTGGTCAGTCTCCGCACCCACCCCTCAGCCTCCGAGACTTACTTCATGACCAGGATGCCCTTCCTTGTCGCGGCTTCCAGGTCCACATTGTCCACGCCCGTGCCGGCCCTGCCCACCACCTGGAGCTTCTCGGCCGCGTTGATGACATCAGCGGTCACTCTGGTGGCTGAGCGCACGATAAGGCCTTCGCAATCCTGAGGCAGAAGAACCATTTAGGTCCCCAAAATCGTTCTGCAAGACTTCCTAAAACCTCAGGCACATCATTGCTTATGCTTGAGTAAGAGGTATGCTTCCAGAACCATGGGAAGTCACTGATGCTGGACACTCATAGACATCTCTGGCATCCTCACTACAGACTGCCCGGGAGGGTGGACTAGGACTCAGGCTGATTTTCATTTAGAGGGGAGGAGACGGCAGTTCTAACACACCAAGCTTTTTCCCTGGCATGCCCAACAAGAGGCAGTGTCGGCCTCTGGGTGCCCAGCCCGTTTCTCTAGATAGCACCACAATACCTACAGCCTGGGGAGTGCCCCAGGCCAGCCCATCCTGGATGAACACTAGGCCCGTCCATCAGACACACGATGAAGTCAAGGACCACTTCCTACTCCTTTCTGCACACCCTGTCATTGCTGCACACTGCTGTGCTGAAAGTGGCAGTTCCTCCAAACCGGCTGGCTTTGGATAAATTGCAAGAAAGAAAGGCAATGTCGTCTGTATTCACATCTGAAAGGCCGTGCCACCAGTCAGGCCTGGGTTCAAATCCAAGCTCCATCCCTGCCCGGCTATGAATCGGAGCTTCAGCCTCAAGTGTGAGAGCAGGAAATGAGCTAGGACAGGTACAGCACCTGGCACAATACCTGGCCATGCTTAATGAACATCACTTCCTCCATTAGACGCTGAGCTACTGACGGGCAAGGGGGATCTGACTCCGCTCTGTAATCCCCTGCGCCTGACACACGGAAGGCACTCAGTGAATGGTTGGCTGAATGAGTAAATGAAGTGAACGAAACAACGGTTGAAAGAAAAACATTTCCTGAAGTTGACACCAAAGTAAGGGGGCTGGGGACGGTGACGAGAGCCATTAAACTCATCTGCAATTGCTCAGAGACCTAGGCAGTATTAGACTAAAATATACATATGCAAAAAATCAGACACTGAATTCATCATGGCCACTATACTTGGGCTAAATTAGACCCCAAGACAGTCTTCCTCAGACTCACCCAGAACCGTGGGGTATGTGGTATATTCCCAGAATAAGGATATTCTTGCCCAAATACTAAATGAGAAGCCCCAAGAAATGGAGCAGGTGAACAAGTCCGCACTCCGTCCCAAACTGGCTGTCCTAAGTTGGTGAGAAACAGCACGCATAGTTGCAAAAGCACCAAGCCAGGAATCAGGAAGCCAGGGTCCTAGTCCTGGGTCTGCTAATGACGGGGTAGGTCACCTCACTCCAAGGAAAAGAGGCATAATTATCCCCAATTTCCAGATGAAGAAACAGAGGCTTTGAGAGGTAACCTGCCCAAGGTCACTCTTATAGGCCAAAAACTAGCCCCAAGAACTGGAAAGTCATTGCCATTGGCCACATCTGAGGCTGTAACTAAGGAAGAGCTGGTGGGCCTGCCAAAACGTCAAAACGGTAAGGCCAGAGCCAAGGCCACAGCCAGTTGGGTGTAGAAACCAAACCGTAAAAATCTCTTGGAGGGATTTACTAGTCATAATAGCTACCATTTTTTGAGCAAGTATTTTATGTCAGGCACTGTGCTTCACAACAATCCTGAGACAGATATTATAATTATCCCCACATGACAGAGAAGTAAGCTGACATGTAAAGAATTTAGGAAACTTGCTGAGGTCACATAGCTAGGATATGGCAGAAGCTGGAATCAAGTCCAAGGCTGTTGAGTGCCAAAGTCCGAGTTCTGAACTACCTCCCAAACACAGCATTTAACAACAGCTGAACCTAGAGAAACACACTCCAGAAATCATGTGGCTTCTCCAAGGTGGCTTCTAAAGCCCCTAACAAATGTCTGGGAACCTGCTCCTTCCAGCCAGCCTGCCCCCTGGGGGACAGTAGAAACAGGCACAAATGCCTCTAACTAGAAGAGCAACTTGCCTTCAGGTTATAGGCAAGCTCATGGTTGGTAATAAAACACTCCCACTGATTAAATGAATTCAGTGATTTGAGAGGCCCATGGAAACCTACCCGCACCGGTCTGCATCCTCACCCCTACCATCCTTCCCCAAGTAATCTAAGACTCCATGTGCCTGAAAAATCCCCCATCAGAAATAAGAAAATTGATAATATTCAGTGTTGGTGAGTATGGAGGAGAACAGAAGTGTACACTGCACAACTCTTTTGGAGGGCAGCTGGGAGCCTATGAGCACATTTTGAGAGTGCATTGCTTTCAACCAGCAAGGACACCTTAGGTAATGGGTAAACACACTGAGAAAATAAATAAACCCCCTTTGAAGTAGTCAAGCCAGGACCAAGGGTCAAAGTTCAACTGATAAGGGGGGGAGGGAGCAAGTGGAGAGGGACCACCCAGAGTCATATCTTATCACCCTTCCTCTCTAGTATCAAGTTCCAGGACACACTCTCAGGCCCCAATCATTCCCCGTGGGCCCTTCAGTGCTCTCTCCAAAGTGGCCACCATGTTTCCCAAACCCTGCCAGTCTGCTCGCACACGAAACACAAGCTCTAGGGATGCAGGCACCCCAGCAGTCCACCCCTCCTTGCAGCCACTGAGAACAAACACAGAAACAGCACTATTTTTTCTTTAATGATCAGTCTCTCTGGATGGATCTCCTTCACAGAGATATACCCTGTAGTCCCTCCACTTTTCCCTCGAACCAGCCTTCTTTGATGCCAGGGAATCTAAGAATCTCCAATCAGACTGGTACAGACATGTATCAAAGCTCACCTGTCCCCAGGGCGGAATCTGCCTTTGGAGACTCCCATTCAGGAGACCCTGAGACATTAGAACCACATTAGAACCCAGCTCCCAGCCGGTCAGAGTTAACCGGCTTCCACAGCCTGTTAGAACCAACCACCTGCTCTGTCCACTCAGCCAATCAGCACACACTCACTGCCAGCCAACCCACCTCTGCTCAGCCCTCTAACTCCTGCACTCCGAGGTCCCTCCTGCCTCAGGCCATAAATCTTCTCCTTCAAAGACTTTGCTCCCTGCCAGCTCTCTCCTCTACTTCTGCAAACTATCAAAAGCCTGCTCACATCCTCAGTGCAGCTGGTGATCAGAACTCTCTTCTCCAGGCCCCTGAGGTCCTCCTTTCTCTTTGGCACTTCCTGGCTGAGAATGCAAGTCTCAACATTCTGCCGTTCTCCGCGGCGGGAGGTTTCTGTATCCCGCTGCGGCTGGAACAGGCACTTCCCATACTTCCTGCACATCGTCCTCCCGGCTCCCTCTGCCCTTTGCTGCCCTTCAGCTGGAAAACTGCTTGATTTAAGCCAGTTCCAGACAAACTACGCTAACTCAGCAGTGGAAACCCGTTCTTATTCCTCAAGTTCACACAAGTTTCCTTTCCCAAGAGGACAGACTTGGCCTTAGGGGTAATTCTAGCATTGCTCCTGCCTGTCTTAAATCACAGTCATTGAAACGCTCCAAGTCATATTCCCCAGCTATAGAGAAGGCAGGTACACCCTGTATTCCTGTTCGACCAGGTGGCTATTTAACTTCCATAAACTAAACCCTGCGTAAAAGCTGGGGACCTGTTAGCTTAAAAGAGTCTTTGAAATGATGAACTCTTGCATAGAAAGATTTATTCCCTTCTTAATCTTTCTTAAAATTCTGAGATATAAAGATATAACTGTGTTTCAGCAAATTAAATGCATTACCATTGTGCAGTTTAGTGGTCCTGACCAGCACTGTTATTTAACGAAACAGAAGAAAATATCAGAACGCATCAGATGTAGTATCACTTCATAAAACCTGTGGGTATGTTATGTGTGTACACATATGTGTGAGTATGGTGAGTTATGATATAGAAGGAATTTCTTATTGTAGATCATGTTCAAAGTTTAAAAGCCACTGATTCACGGTAAGATTAAATAAATGTTTTTCTGCATATTAGGTTTAAGATGTGAGCTCTGAACAGGATGCTTTACCATTCTAAGCCAGTGTTTTCCAAATGTTTTTGACTGAGACCCGCAGTAAGAAATACATCTTTAAATTGTGATTGTATATCCCCCCATGCACACACAGCTACACACATAATTTAAACAAGGTTCATGAAACCATACTTAAAGCCTTATTGTCTGTATTGCTCTCTGATATTTCCTACTTTGCTCTTTAAAATGCTGGCCATGACCCACGACACTCAGCTGTGACTTGCTACCAGTCTGAAAAGCACCATTGAGGGGGAAGGGAGGGATGATTACACTTCCTGACTGGGGAGAGAGAGAGCAAATGTGGGAACCAAGGAATGGTTCTAAAGCATCTTTCGGCATTAAAAGGATTTAAATGGGCAGGAGACACTATGCCAGATAACTCTACATGCAGAATAAAAAGGCAGAGGGTGGAAATGAGGACCTTTCAGCAGGCTGCCCAGGGAGACTCATTGGTATTCTGAACCAAGTGGTTTACAAAGACAGGCATGAAAGCCGAGCCCTCCCCAACAGTCCAACGATGCCCAGCAGTCCACTTAGCCAACCAACACCCCCTCTCTTCTGCCAAGGGATTTTTAGTGCCTTTAAAAAGTTTTCCAGGTTTCAGCACAGACTCCCAGCATCCACCCAGCCAATTCCTGACTTCACAGAACCCATGGAACTGGTGAGACCTCCCATTCTTGTCAATTCTTCCCTGGCCCCTTCAGGTCCCTGCCCCTTCACTGGGGCATACGATTTCTAATTTCCATTAGACAGCTGCAAGCCCCTAATTGAGGCCACTCTTCCCAATCTGGTGCTCTGGTGGAGTCTGAGGGTCTGAAGCTGGTCTGGAGGCCACCCCGCCACTGCCTTCCTGGTCATTGCCCAGAGCTATTGCTACCTTCACACAGGAAAGGAGGTGACAAGCGTGAGGAGGCTCTCCTCTCTCCACATTTCCAGCAGGGAAGCAGGCAGCTGGATGGTCATGGGTTCAGTTGCCTCGGTGTGTCTGCCATGCTCCCTAACTGGCCTACAGGCTTCTCAAACGCACTGTGCCACTGTGCGGGTGTGGCCAGAATACCTCCGATGGGGTGAGGCAGAGGCTCTGGGCAGCTGGGTGGATCGTAAGAGTTAGGAAGTGCAGGCACTGGAGTGGAGAGTTCACAAAATCAATGTACTGGCCAAGGCCACCAAACCTCGCAGGACCTTTTCAAACAAGGTAAAGGTTTGAAACAGATTTAACCAATCGTATATCACAACAAACGGAGATACGTTCCTAAGATTTACTAAGACTATAAATTTCCTTGGGGGCTGAGGGTGTGTTGGGATCGGATTCTACTCCAGTATGATCTCTCCTAACCAGCCAGGAAGCCAAAGGTAAGGCCGTCGGCCCCGGGCCCGCATGGAGGCCAAGCCTGGACCGCGGGTCCCCAGCCCACCCCCATTTCCTCCACGGGCTCCCGGAGGCCGAGGGGCGGTGAAAGCTCGCTGCAGTCTTGCATCAGACGAGAGGCGGGTACGCATTTGCTGCCCCAGGAGGGCCGCCTTCCCCAGCAGCTCCCCAGCAGCCACGAGACTGGCTGGGACTGCGCCAGCGCCCTGCAGGGGAGGGTGGAATCCGCTGGGCGGGCCAGGACTTGGTCCGGGAAGAGTCGCCGGTCCCCGGGTTCTCGGCAGAGAGGCCACTTTGATGCCCCCCCCTCCGATGCCCTCGCGCGTGGGAGAAGTGGAGGGAGGCGGCACCCGGCTGCCTGGGCCGCTGCGCACGAAGGCGCAGCGAGCCGTGCTGGCATCCCGCGTGCAGCCTGCAGGTCCAGTTGGAGCAGCCTGCACTTTGCAATGCTCGCGGGAGGCGAGCCAACGCGAAACACGCGGTTGCAAACCGCACGGAAAGTTTGCATCCTGCAGCTCGCCGCCGTTCGTTTCTTCCTCCTTCTCGCCTTCCCCTCGCTATCCCCCAGTCTCTGGAGGCCCCGGAACTGACTGACACGGAGGACAGGGGAGGGCGCGTGCTGGCCCGAGCGCAGCCTGCTGGTTTTGGCGGAGGTTGCCCTGAACTTTTCTCCCGCTCGCCTTACCTGCAGCTCAGCTATCAGCTCCTCTTTGCTCAGGTTCTGCTTCTCCACTACCTGCAGCCCTCCATCTTGCAGGATCTTGCGGCAGCAAGGGTCCAGGCTGTCACTGATGAGCACTTTCCGCAGATTTGCAAAGGCCATGGCTGGAGTCGGAATCGGCCGCTGTCCGTGGGCACAAGCACCCAAGCCGAGAAGCTGCTGTTTGGGCTGGCGGGCTCCTGTAACTGGGCAGGATTCTCGATCTCCCGCTCGCCCTTTACCTCCCCCTCGGGCTCCTACCGGCTCCTTTTGATTGGACAGAAAGGCTCAAACTCTCCGTGACTCCGCCTCCTCCTCGAGGTTCCGAGCCTTCCAGATCCCCGCCCACTTTGTTATCCTCCCGCGACAAATTTCTCAATCTCAGCCCAAGCTCTTACCTACACCTAGTGAGCATATAAAAAGCACAATTTAAGCTGACTAGCTGATTCATATCTGAAATAAACGGAGAAATGCACGTTCTCACCGTGAGAGACACAAATTTCCACTTTACATTTTTCCTTCCAAGAGTGATTCGTTAATTCCTTAACAAGCGTTTCTTGATCAAGGCACTGTGCTAGATGTTGAAGGGAGATCGAACATCAAAAAGATATAGCCCCTTCCCTCTGGCTGCCTAATATCCGAGAGTACTAAACACATAGACATAAAACGTTGAGTAGTTAAAAGCCACGCGAAACTATTTCTGAGATGTCACAAAGCTGTGATTAATTCCACATGAATGATGCCATGAGAATTATGAGTTTAAAAGAGAGCGAGGATTTGGTGCATTTTAGAAAAGCCAGACTTTGTGTTCAAGGTATGTATCCTCCTTTCTCTCCACTTCCTCTTTTATGAATAAGAAGAAAAAGAAAATGAGGTTTCAGTCTGTCTTAATTTACATATTGACCCAGAAGGCACGCCCCAGCTCTTAAATCGTTTACGTTTAAATCCCACAACAAACTTGCTCTTCCATGCCCCGTTTAACAGAAATATTGGAAAATTCAGTTTGGAATTAAAGTCACCTACGGTCAGAAACAGAATCAAAGATGCTCCTATTTGAATTAGAATTCAGCTTAATGGACCTATCCAACCAGTTAACCTTGGCATGCCATGCATTGTCCTGAGACATTCGCTAAACTCAAGTGATAGATCCTACCAAACTATGCAATATCAATCCTCTAAACTAATGAAAATTCTGGACGATAATTCCTAGGCACAAATCAGATTTTAGACCAAATGCTCCCAGTGGGAAAGAAGATCATTTGTCTATCCCGTTTATTTGTTTGGATGATTTGTTGTTCCCACATTCCAGGACTCACAAATATTTCATTTCTCTGCCTCCCAGGAGGTGGCCAGAAGTCCTCAAGGATCTTGGGGACAGACAGTAGAGCTATCCCTGGAGGGACTGGGGAAGAATCCATTTTTGTTACTACTTTCCTTCAACTTTTCCCAGGGCTCACTGCCTGCTTCCTTTCGGTGTAGAATCTAAACCCTGCTAGCTCTAACGTAGAATCCCACCCCTTAACACCGAGTCAATCTTTTAGGATACTGTCTGAAAACACAACTCAAAGGGGCTTCCAAGCCTGATCACCCGGCATTGGGCATTATTTTCTTTATTTATTATTTATGCCCCACCTACTCGTAAAACAGATCTAAGACATACAATGAAAGACACTTCTAAACTCATTAAGAAAATAGTTAACAGATAAGAGTCAATTTCCAGGTGGAAAGGAAGGTATGTGGTAATTGTTATTACTATAAGCAAATCAGAAATGTTCCCTCCCTCTCTTTTAAATTTCTATAGCATTGGTGCCTCCTAGATACATTGTCAACATTTCATGTCTTGTTCCCCATGGACTGTCATTTCATTACGACCAGAGACACGTGTTTATATCCCCCAGTAGTGTTTTGCACAATGCTTTTCACACTGTAGAGGCTCAAAGAGGTTTTATTCAAAAATTAATTTATCATGTACCTCCTATGTGCTAGGTACTGTGCCTTAACATTGGAGATGTGTTGATGCATAAGACACAACCTCTTTTGTCAGAAAGAAAGAAAAACAACATTTAAAGTGTAGTTTAAGAATTATAAATAGAGATGAGCTGGAGCACTTTGAGAACCTCTGCCTGTGGGTTCCAGGAAGGCTTCTAAGCAAGGTTGCCTTTCAGCCACCTTCTTGCAACTCATTCAGGGCAGCCAACCTGAGAAGCCCACGGTTCATAATCTGTCTTCGAGCTGCTCATGGTTAACTGCCTAATCTTGAGAGCTGAATAGGAATTAGCTAGACAGGGAAAAAATGACACGCACAATGGCTTAGAGATGTGAAGAACTGTAAGACGTTCATGGCTCCACCACCATGGCTGTGGGGGATGCCAGCAGGGGACCAGGGGATAAGACTGCAGAGGGGCTGGGGCTGTTCATGAAGGGCTTTGCCCAGAGGAGTTTAAACATGACCCTAAAGGTAGTACAGAAGAGCCAAGTGATTTTTTTAGAAGTGATATGATTACATGTGTTGGCTGAGCTGAGCCCTGATACTGTTAGTACAGACAATGCCCCTCACCACCATACTCCAGAGTCTCCAACATCAATGGCAACTTAAGAGTTTTTCTCTTATAATTGAGGGCTGAAGCTGGGGAAATTTCTCCCTTTCCCTGCTTTATTGCCTCCATCCACTAAACAGGAACTTTGGCCCTCTTGGAAGTATTAGGAAAACGGTTTTGCCCTTTTCCTCAGACTCCTTCTTCTCTTACCTCCTCTGGCCCCAGCCCCTTGGGAAGACAGACTCTTCTGATCAGCGAAGTTTGGGGAAAAGTTCCTGGTGCATGCCCAGGCCAGCCCGTCTTGGCTCTCTCTATTGGAGCTGGAAGCGCTCCCCTGCTTCCTGTGCGTGGTGTAGTGAACCCATCAGGGCAGGCCCCACCTCATGCACCTGAGGTCGCAGGAGCTACAGCTGTCCAGCTGCTCTGCCTGTAGCCGTAAGGATAAGGTTAATGGGGCAGTGGGGGAGGGCGAATGAGGAGTAGGAACCTATTTTTTTTTTTTTTTGAGACAGAGTCTCACTCTCTTGCCTGGGCTAGAGTGCCGTGGCAAGAGAGTGAGACTCTGGGCTCAAGCAATCCTCCTGCCTCAGCCTCCTGAGTAGCTGGGACTACAGGCATGTGCCACCATACCCGGCTAATTTTTTCTGTATATATTTTTAGTTGTCCAGCTAATTTCTTTCTATTTTTTTTTTTTTTAGTAGAGACAGGGTCCCATTCTTGCTCAGGCTGGTCTTGAACCCCTGAGCTCAAATGATCCTCCTGTCTCGGCCTTCCAGAGTGCTAGGATTACAGGTGTGAGCCACCACACCCGGCAGGAAACCTATTTTTCTACTTGACATTATGAGAAATAAAGCAGATATTTTAAGAGGTACCAAATGAATTGTCATCCACAAAACAGGCATATCTGGATTTGAATTCCAGCTTCTCAAATTACTAACAATGTGACAAATGCCATTGTCTCTCTGACTTAGTTTTCTTCCCTGTGATATGGAACTAATTGGTAGTATGATAGTGCTTATTTCACATAATCGTGGGGATTAAATAAGGCAAAGCATCCAGATGAGTACAATCTGTAGTGCTTGACTTTCATTCACTCATCCATTCAGCCAACAAACGTATATTCGGGGAGACCCTGTAATGCGCCAGGCACTGCCAAGGGTGCTAGGGATGAAGCTCGGATTAAGACAATCCCTGATCTCATAGAGCTTATATTCTGTTTGGGGACAGAAAATAAATAAATAAATGGAAAATTGAGCAAGGTAATCTCGGGGCATGGTAAGCATGATGAAGAATATAGAACCAGACAGTGTAATAGAAAGGATGGGAAGAGAGGTGTTTTTTTCAGACTTTATGATCAGGGAAGGCCTTCCTGGGAAGATGGTATTTGGGTTGAGACTGGAAGAAGAAGAAGCTGGCTATGTAAAGAATTAAGGAAAGAAAATTCTAGGCAGAGGGAAAAGCAGAGCAAATATGGCACATTCAAGCAGTCTGCCCACAAATATTTCTGTAGCATTTACTACCTACCAGGCACAATGCCAGGTGCTGACGAAATAAACCTGAACAGGTCACATGCAGTCCCTGCCCCAGGAAAACGTGCAGCCTGGCGTGTGTGCTGTGTGTCAGTACTGCACAGTTAGGCGGCCTCTGAGGAGGTAGCGCTTAGGCAGAGATCTGAAGGTGGAGAAGGAGCCCATGAAGGACATTTGGAGGAAAGAGAACAGTAAGAACAAAGTCCCTTGAGTAGGAAGGAGTGGGTATTTTTTCTAGGGACAGACAAATGTCAGAACGGCTACAAGATAGAGAACACAGGGGTATGTAACACAAGATGAGTGGACAGAGGCAGGAGCCAGGCCACTCAGGCCATGTGAAGAGTCTGGGCTTTGGGGGACGCAAGTGGCAGAAACGCAATTTAAACTGGTGCAAGGAAATAAGGGAATGTATCGGCTCAGGTGTCTGCAGAGCTCAAGTGTGGACAAAAACACTCTCAAATGGCATCTTGGCAATCTGGGTGTCTCTCACCTGTCTGTTCTCCTCTGGGTTTGCTTCATTTCCAGAAAGGTAAAATGTGGCAAGAAATGTCACAAGTTCGTGAAGAACATAAGATTCAGCCATATATTCTAGCAGTTTAGCAGTCCTAGAAGACTGTAGTTGCTTTCTAATAATTGCTATTAAATGTCCAGACCTGATCCTCATTGGGCCAGCTTGGGTCGTGTGTCTGTCCCTGGACCCATCGCTGTGGATATGCTTATTGCTCAGTCCCCAAGTAAAGCACCCACTTCAGATCTGAGGAAAGAGTTAGTTCCATCTAAAGGATACGCTGAGATTAGGAGAAAAGTGGGTCCCCAAAGAAAAATTCAGAGTGCTGAGCCAAAAAGAAGGGAAATGGGGATTGGAGGGCAGGCTAGGAACACCAGCACTGACCACTCCACCTTGGAAAGAAGTTTAGATTTGATTCTAAGTAGAAAGAAAAGATGGAAAGGTTAATTATAAGGAAGGAACTAGTATTACCTAAGTCTTTAAAAGATCTCTCAGTATTAACACATGGAGAAAAGCTCCATTCACAGTGCTGTTTTTTTTTATCACCATGACAATGGACGCAATGATGATGATGGTGCCCTTGTTTCTGGCACATGAAGGGACTTGGTAAGGCACACCTAGAGCTTGAGAAGGCAACTCTCCGACAGCATAAACTAGTAGGAATCAATGAATAATGAGGGAAGGTAACCACCTGAGAGACTAACCTATCCCGAGAGAAGGGAAATGCCTGAAAAAGGAGTCTGGGGAGACACCAGATCAAATTAAGGGAAGAAGATAACTGTTTCATCAAAATGTAACTGAACATTAAAAAGAAAAAAGCCTGTAACATAATGGTTGCATTATAATTCTTTTGCAGAAAGAATATATTAATAGAAAGGGCTAGTTTGCATGTTCAACAGAAATGGGCCGAGGGAAGTTTGGTCTCTACCCAGCACCGTTCCAAGAGAAAGAGAGCAAGGCCATGTGTGCGACAGACAGGGGTGCTGTGGTCATTTGTGCGTCGTGCTTTGATGTGGTACAGACAGAATTCATCAGATTTTATCCTAGTCTATATAACAACATCCCCTCTGGTTCTGCAACCCCCTTTCTTTACTACTTTTCTTAATAGTTATTTTATTTTCCAAATACTTTGATGCCAGTAAGGGATTGCTCAGTGGATCTGTTTCCTGCCAGTTCCCATCATCTCTTAAGTGTTTGTGGCAAAAGGAGAAAACACGCAGAAGCTAAAAGACCAGTTTTAAAGGGCTCCCCATCAACAGGGGGCTGCTGCTCAGGCACCCCCACCAAGCAACAGGGATGAGGAAAACTGGTACTGCAGTCACTAGACAGGTAATCCCCCTGTCATTCATGAATACGGTGACATTCTGGTTTGTACGCTGATCTTGTGTGAGTTAGTCAGTCTGAAACTCTGCTCAACACTATGGGCTCTAATAAAAACCACATTCTTAAGCTTACCGACCTGAGGATGGAGCCTGAGCTGCTACCTTGGAAGTTTAGTGGTCAGAGAGCTTCCCTCTGATATCTCAAGTTGAAGTTCTTACCTTCAACTCCAGTGCCTTGAAACTTGTGAAGGTCACTGAACTCTATAAGAATCTGGTGAAAGCTACAAAACCCCTCACCTTCAAAATTATGCACACAGTTTTGGGGATTCATGTACCTCCTGAAGCCTGTTCTAGGACCTCCTAGGATCCCATGGGTTTTGTTGAAAACCCATATTTTAGATGGATTAGGAATGGAAACATAATGCAAAAATAGCCATAATAATGACATAAATATTTATAGATCTTTTAAAAGTACAAGTAAGTATAAATCAGTAAATACAACAATCCTATGGGGTAGGTAGCATTACTATTCTCATTTTACAGATGACAAACCTGAGGCACATCTTTGTTCTTACCCAGACTTTACAATTTAGAGAAGTAAAGTGACTTACTGGAAAGTCACACAACAATAAGTAGTAAAGTTGAGATTATTGCATTTCTTTCAACTCTCTCGTTAACCTTCTAACTGTGCTGTCCTTTGAATCTTTCAAAATGAAGCCTAAGGTTTCTCAATCTCTAAAGTGTTATATTAAATTTAGAAACAACAACACAAAAGGCTTCAGTGTCCTGGTGATGACAGGCAGAAATCAGGGATTCTGTGTCGCCTGGGAAGTTGTTCAAGACGGTATTTACTAATAAATGTGAGTGCTGCTGTGGTGGGCAGAATAATGTCCCCAAAGATATCTACATCCTAATGCCTGAAATCTGTGACTGTCACTATATATGACAAAAGGGACTTGCAGATGTGATCGTGTTAAGGATTTTGAGATGGGGAGATTATCATGGATTATCTAAGTGGACCTAATATAATCACAACGATTCTTATGAAAGGGACACAGGAGGAATCTGAGTCAGATAAAAGGTCATACGACGATGAAGTGGAAACTGGAGTGATGTATTTGGAAAATGTCAGAAGGGGCCACAAGCCAAGGAAAGCAGGGCCTATAGAAACTGGGAACAGCAAGGATGTGGATTCTGCCCTAAAGCCTCCTGCAGGAACCAGCCCTACTGACACCTTGATTTCAGCCCAGTAAGACTGGTGTCGGACTTCTAGACTCTAGAACTGCAAGAGAATAAATGTGTTGTTTTAAGCCACCGAATTTGTGATGATTTATTATAGCAGCAATAGGAAACAAATAGACTTGAAAACCAGGTAAAATGAAAGAACAAATTTCATCAAGGACAGACAGAGTAAGTAACAGTAAATCAAAGAGAAATTTTAGAAGATAGGAAAGGTAGAAAGAACATTAATGGACACCCTCCTTCTCTTGCCTGCAATTAACCAGAGAATTTACATTAAAAATAACAACAAAAAAAACCTAGGTAGTTCTAGCTAAGCCTAAAATGAGATAGGATGGAGGGGACCCGAGAACTCTCCTCACTCTAGCTCCCCACTCCTCAAGCATCTATTCGTATTTCCCAGAATGATTAGCTGTTTAAGGATACCTGCGTCCAGAGATGAGCGTGATAGGAAATATTGCCCATCCCCCAGTCCATTCAATGGGCTAGATTCTGAGCCTATAGACAAATAGCCTATAGCCTATAGCCTATAGTGTGGCACTATAGACAAAATCTGAAAGAGCTACTTGCAGGAGGTAAGTATTCCTGTCCCTGAGACACAGGAAATGCTGCTTTGGGGCACTTGGGTGGCAGAGCAGAGAGAGAGGGGAAGGGGTGCACTGACCCCACTTCTCATTCATTCTTTCCTGTAGGGAAGTTCAGTCTCCCTCTAAAGATTCCAGTCTAAGTCTATTAAAATGAGTTAGCAATAGAGTAACAGGAAAAAAAGCATACAAATTTATCCACACGCTTAAGCTCAGGGGAATAGCAGAATGATCACCCAATAACTTTATGAGGTGCAGATGCTTAAATATACCCTTTTCATAGGGGGAAGGGAAGACGGAGAATGTAGGCAATTCTTTTGTGGGGTAGACGTGATTGTTAGAGCTTCAGTCCTTGACCCCTGGGCTGCGGATCGGTACCAGTCTGTGGCCTGTTAGCAACTGGGCCACATAGCGGGTGAGCAGCAGGCAAGTGAGTGAAGCTTCGTTTGTATTTACAGCCGCTCCCCATCACTCACGTTTTTACCTGAGCTCCCCCTCCGGCCAGATCAGTGGTGGCATTAGATTCTCAAAGGAGCACGGACCCTACTGTAAACTGCACATGCAAGGGATCTAGGTTGCGCGCTCCTTATAAGAATCTAACGCCTGATGATCTGAGGTGGAGCTGAGGTGGTGATGCTAGTGCTGGGTAGCAGCTGCAAATACAGATTATTGTTAGCAGAGAGGTCTGACTGCACAATAAATGTACGTGCTTCAATCATCCCCAAACCACTCCCCACCCTCACCCCCAGTCCATGGAAATTGTTTTCCATGAAACCAGTCTCTGGGGCCAAAAAGGTTGGGGATCACTGTATTAGAGAGAATGAATGGACATGGGAGACAGAAATTAACTTGTAGAATTTGAATGATCCTGAAAGGTGGACATACACTATCTTGCATAAAAGTCCATCCAGGTATGGTTGCATTCCTCAGTCTTCTTTTCTGCCCTAGATTTCAGGGAGGGGATGAAAGGAAATTGTGTTCTCCTTGGCAGGTCCAGTCTTGAGGTAGACAAGGGAATAGCAGAGTAAAGCCCGATGCTACTGAGTAGTAATGGGTAATGACACAAAAAGGAAGTTGGCCAGGTCAGGAAGAGCTGTGCGATCAGAGGAGTGCATGTGTTACCAAAAAACAGACAGGGTCACATTGAAGGACAGGACTAGATAGTATGATCAGATTGGGAAGGGAATTTATTTGGAATACATAAGAGAGAGTCCAGGTGTGGGTGTGATGACAGCCATTCAATTATGAAATATTGAGAAGCCTTTGATCCTATTTGTACTGTTTGGTCCTTTTACCTCCCTTACTGGCCATTCCTGCTGAGTGTCTTTTGGCCATTCCAATGTTGATTATCTCTGTAACAAGAATAGAATGGGAAAAAAGGTAAATCAGCTTTGAGTTTTACTCTAACAAGTATGTGAACAAGTGAAGTAGCTCTACCACTGGTCATCCAAATGATTCGTGTAATGGGGGTGGACCAAATAGAAGCAGTCTGTGAGCAACAGTGCCCAACAAGTGCTAGCTGTTGTTATTATATAAGCTTTGTGTCTAGCTGCTTTGAACAGAGAAATGATAACATAGGCAGCATTCCCAATCCACTTGGATAATCAAAGGACTATGACAAATAAATCTGGCAACATTATGCAGGGAGGCAGAAAATCCACTGAAAGTTCAAAAACACTGGGCTGTGAACAGCTCTAGGATGGAACGCTGTGAATAGTCATGAGTTTGGTGCAGAGACATAGCAGAGAGCAAAAAGAGAGCTTGCAAATTAGAATTTTACCCAAACCCTGGAGGGTGAGCAGGAGCTCATAAATAATGACCCAGAGAGTGGAAAAACTGGCCTCTTGAAGTTCAGAGAATATTAATGCTCTTATTCTCCAGTGATCCTTACCCTCTGGGGAACAGACAGTGCTTGGCAAGCAGCCTGCTTCTGCTGGGTTGGCGAAATTGGAGGTACCATGAGACACACCATCATACAGCAGTAACAATGAGAGGTGGGGATAGTCCCTGGCTGGGCCACACCAAGAAATCAGGTCATTCAACAGTCAAGAAATGTTTATAGAGTCTATATATGCCTGGCACACAGTAAGTGCCCAGTAAATGTTAACCTCAGTTATTGTAGCTCCAAGTCTAGCATATGGTAGATATGCCGTGATTAGTTTTGTGGAAGGGATCTAGAAATAGACTTACCGTGTCCCTGGGCCAGAATATCTGCCACTGCATGCTCCTTCTAGGCCCCCACAGCAGTTACCGCTGGCTGATCAACCCTGTTCTCCTCCAGGGCACACCACCCTGTGGACACATCTCCCAGCCTTCTTTAGAGTTAGGTGTCGTCACCTGATTGAATTCCAGCCAACAGAATGTGAGCAGAAAGGATGAGAGCCAATTCCAGTCCTGTCCCTTAAAACCCTCTTCATAGTTTCCATTTCCCCGCAATGATAGAGTAAGATCCTACAGGACCAACTCCCCCACAGAAAACAGCTATCAAATCTGAACATAATGCAAAAAGCAAAACCTAAAGGTATTGGAAAGTACTGGCTAGTGAGGAGTACACTCCTTGCTTGTATGCAGAATATATAAAGAACTCTTGCAATTCAATAATATGACAAACAACCCAATGTTTTTATTTTTTTTTAATTTTTTTTTTTTTTGAGACAGAGTCTCACTTTGTTGCCCGGGCTAGAGTGCCATGGCGTCAGCCTAGCTCACAGCAACCTCAAACTCCTGGGCTGAAGCGCTCCTTCGTTCTATATATTTTTAGTTGGCCAATGAATTTCTTTCTATTTTCAGTAGAGATGGGGTCTCACTCTTGCTCAGGCTGGTTTTGAACTCCTGGCCTTGAGCAATCCACCCACCTCGGCTTCCCAGAGTGCTAGGATTACAGGCTTGAGCCACCGCGCCCGGCCAAGGGAACATCCTCTTGATGGCTCTTTGTGAGCCAGTGTGAGAAAAGTCTTTGGGACTTGACCCAGGGTCCGAATTGCTGGGTCACACAAGCATGATTTAATTTGACTTAGGAATGTCAGATAGCTTTTAGAGTGGCCGTACCTGCCTATACTTCTGTCAGCAGCATGAGGGTTAAGATATACCCTATTTCTATCAATACTCGGTATTCTTTGGCTTCCTAACTTTTCCCAGATGTCTGAACATATCATTTACATAGTAAGTCTCTATCTTCTCCCCCTTAGCCATGGGTAGGCCAATGGATAAAGGAGTAGTTACTCCTCTGCTCTGTGAAAG